>JAQMYF010000008.1:4009103-4043430 GCA_030014195.1 Neosilurus mollespiculum
ACAAATATCCTCCAGTGAAATCAGTGGATTATCTTCTCTCAAGATTCAACGATACTTACGGCAGTTACTAGATCAGTTTTGTTTTATAGGAGAATTGAGACAACTTGCTTGAGTGTGAATTATTTTGCAGAGGATATTGAATCTGAAGCAATTTCCTTTTCACGTCAGTGAAAATGACAAAGTTTTTTATAAATGTAGAAGTAAAAATAGTAGATGAGACTGATGAATGATGAACATATATGCAGTAGATATAAAAAGTCAATGTGAAACCAATATAAATGATTTTAGAACTTTTTCCATCTTTAATGTGACCTGTAATTTGTAGAATTCAGTTAAAAAAGTCTTTACTAAAGTGAAGTTTCTGCTACATGGTTTTGTTTATAGTTTGAAGTCTAGTTGGTTATCTTATAACTGTAATGGTAAATGTAGTCAGAAATCATTTTAGTAAAAGTTTATATCCCCAGCAGTGAAAAGTCATTGTCACAGTTTGAGTGTACAGCATATTGGGGTCCATATGGATCATCATCAGCAGGAGCAAGGGTCTTATAAGATGAGAACTCCAACCAGTAGTAGCACATCAGGACGGACCACAAGATTCAGAAAGCATAAGAATCAGGATCACTGGTGTCTCAGAAGTAGCATATGCACCTCAACAAAAACACAAAGGGGGTGGAAAATAAAAAAGAGAGATTGTTAGGTTTGCTAATAACAGTGTAATGATTAAACAAGAGAGTTTATCAGTGCTGAGTGCAAGCAGGGACTCTGGCATGACTGACCATTTATATACATCTCAAATTTTGGACAAGAGCCTTTCTGTGTGCAATTTGTATGTTGTCCCTTTGTTCATGTGGGTTTCCTCCGGGTACTCCGGTTTCCTCATACGGTCTAAAAACATGGACATTAGGCAAACTAGCTACTCTAAATTGCATGTAGTGTGAAAGTACTGAAAGTGTGAATGGTTGTTTGTGTCAGCTCAATCTGTGCAATAGAGGTGTACCCCTCCTCTTGCCCTCGGCTCTGTCGGCTGGTGATTATGTCAGTGGTAGTAATGTTTTTCATGATATGGCTGTACTTAAGTGGGACTCTGTGTGTGTGTGTGTGTGTGTGTGTGTGTGTGTGTGTGTGTGTGTGTGTGTGTGTGTGCTCTTCCAGAGGCCTCAAAGCCTGGATTGTGGTTTTGGTTATCTATGGCATCGTGCTGACGATCCTGTACACACACCCCCACACACACACACACACACATAAATTATTATGATATAAATGTACTAAATGTAAAATAATATGTAACATATATATGTATGTATATAAGTAACTCATATATATGTAACATATTTTTTGCTTTAACTGTCAAGAACTTAATATATGGATACATAATGTATTTTTGGGACATAATATTGTATAAAATGGATCTATACACACAAATGACAAATGTATGAGTATTTACATGTATACACATGTACATGTAGATGTTATACTGCTATAATACGTGTACAGTGTAGTAGGCATTGTTGGAGGAGTACTTTTCATACTCATAAGATCATGTTCCCAATAATAAACCTGTATATTTGAATAATGACTTTACATTTACTTAATACATGTACATGTAAGTACTGACTCCTACTATAATTGGCCACATGCACATGATGCATACAGTGAAAAACACCAGTACCATCCTCATACTCAAGTGATATTGCGGTTATATGGCTTTCTATGCATGTCATTATCACTTACATGTGAATTGCTATCCCTGTACATCTGCTGTGTTGGTTCCTGTAATTTTTACAGTTTATCGCAAAGCATTCTGACCCTAAACTCTTCCTTTTCTTACTTCTTCTATCTCCTTCCATGCTGTTGATGCCGAAGTAACATTGTCCAAGATGGCATCACGTTGACACTGCACAGCACATTGAAAATCGACGGAGCATCCTGTCTACATATTTAGATGTCTATGTATTCCACTCCATGACTGCCTATACTGTAAGATTTTGGTAGGGGTGGCCCCACTGAACTGTATTTGTAAATTGGAACGGTAATCGGATGAAAATCTTGCGATTACGCACTGCCATATTGGAACCAGTATGATGTAGAACAGTCAATCAGGTTGCCAGTGTAAACAAACCTTTCAAAATTTTCAAAACAATATTTTCACAATTTCAAAGAAAATTGTGACCCATTTCTTGCACGAAGGTAGGTCTGAGCAACTTAAAAATCACAAAGACCTATAGGAATACATATTACTTGTATAGAAATGCTAAAATTGAATTTAAACATATGCTGGATCTACAGTTCAACATTTGGTTAAACCGGCCCAAAGACATTATCAATGTCGATCTTCTTCTGACTAGGCTTGGATCTAGACCTAGACCTAACATTAGCTTGATTAAATTTAGATCTATAAGTTAAGCCTAGTAGACCTAGGCATTTAGGCCTAACTTGATTTAAAGATCTAGCCTAGAGTATCTAGTCTAGTCCTATTACAAGTTTTACGTATTACCTATTACGGGGCCTTAAGCCTAAAAATTAAACTTGAAACTTGTAAACACTAACTTTTAAAGATGACCCTTGTAGGTCTAGAGTCTAGTTGTAGGAATAAGTACTGTTACTGACAATGACGGATGATTTAACAGCTGGCCATTTTATACTCACAATATGCCATATGGTATTGATAGATCTATGGAAGCTATTATAACCTTGTTTTTGAAATGTGCATGTAGATCTATAGACTAGATAGTCTAAATGCTATAGACTAGATATATATTTAATTTAGGCCTAGCAACACTATATTTCTTTTATTTGAAGTAGATATAGTGTAAAATTTATATGAAGTAAATGCACTTTATGTATGTTAACAGATGCCAGGCAAAGAATGTCAACTTTATAATTATAGCTTATAACAGCAAAAAGTGCCAATAAACATTAAGTCAAACTGCAGCTTTAAGGATTTTGTATTTTAATTGAGTGTGAATCCTAGGCTGAAACACGCTGACGGAACTGGTTCTTTTACATACCTCTCACCACAGACACTGAGAGACATGGCTGGCTTTTGATAATCCAGTTAGCTGCATTGCGGGGACAGCAGTGAGAACCCGGTGACAGTGGGGCTTGAACCCCCAACCTTGGGATCAGTAATCAAGCACCCTACCCTATTCGTTTAAAGAATAATTTCACATCCGCTATTTACTACAAAAAACAACTGTGTGGAGTGTGAAGTACATGAGCATGAACAAAGGTTACCTTTAAAACAAAATATTGACACCCTAATATATTATTATATGTGTGTTAGAGGCCCTGCGATGGCCTGGAGAGCTGTCCAGGGTGTACCCAGCCCTCGCCCAGAGTCGGCTGAGATGGGTATCAGGTATAAACCTGTTGTGTCACATAAATACATAAATGTTAATAATATATATAACATGAACATGTTTAATGTGGGGGCAGTGGTTGCCCGGTGGTAGGGCGCTGGATTACTGATCCCAAGGTCAGGGGTTCATGCCCCACTATCAACGGGTTGTCACTGCTGCCCCCCCCAGTGCAGCTAACTGGGTTATCAAATGCCGGCCATGTCTCTCACTGTCTGTGGTGAACGAAGAACCATTGCTGATTTTCGTCAAGAGTAGGATGTATAGTCAGTGTGTTTCTGCCCTGCAACGCGACCCTAATTAAGATTAATCAGATCAGAAAATGAATGTTTATTGTGTATGTATTATATACATACAAATATATATGAATATATATATATATTAGATAAATCCATTATGTAGGTACATTTTATATACATGTATACTGTACATTTATGAAACACTGACACCAGGGACTTATAACGAGGTCCCTGCTGACCCTCTGCACACATTGCTGCAGCAGTAGGTAAATCAATAACTGCCTGTGTGTTTAGTTATCTATATATAGAAAAAATGTACGCCTACAAGGTATATGCCAAGCTGCTTTCTGGACTAGCAAGTTAAACTGGGATATGCCTATAACCATTACAAACTACTGGGGGCCCTTCTTAGGGTGTTCAATCCACATATATATGAGATAACTCTGCTTCAATTTTAAGGGCTGAAGCCTGTAGATAATTACTGATTTTTTAAAATTCCCTTTACTACAAATTTTGAATTTAAACAGCTTTGAAAAATTTTAAATTGTGTGTAGTAGTTATAATTATGGTGTAGCTTCAGTACTTCAGGCTAAAAACCCGCTAAGTATGTATCAGTTACACACAATAAAACATAATATACAGATAAAACACCATTCTAAAGCAATAAAGCAACAACCCAAATACGCTCCGTTGTTTTATTTACAATTTTCCATAATAAATCCAGCAGAAAATTGCGATTCTTCCTAATCTTTGTATATGCATATTTGTTTACATTTTGTAAGGTCCCAAGATGCTGCTGACCGAGCTTCGTTTTCGTACAGTATACTAAGCGCTCATTGATTGGTCTACTTTTCAGAGTCTGTGTGTGCACCCCTCTCACGACCGTAAAAGGATTAAGTGGTTGAAGATATAAATGATGAACAGAGGTACATTCATTCATTCATTCATCCTTTTGCCGAACTAAGGTCACGGGGAGGCTGGAGCCTATCTCAGCCGACTCTGGGTGAAGGTGGGGTATATACTGAACAACTTGCTAGCTCATTGCAGGGCCAACACACACACACAACCATTCACACTCACATCTCAGGGCAATTTGGAACAGCCAGTTAGCCTAACCTGCATGTCTTTGGACTGTCGGGGGAAACCGGAGTACCCAAAGGAAACCCCCGCAAGCACAGGGGGCACATGCAAATGTGACACAGAAACGAGGCGAGTTCATTGCAGGAATAACACACACATACAACAATTCACACTGACACCTAGGGGCAATTTGGTACAGCCAATTAGCCTAAGGTGTATGACCATGGGAGGAAACTGGAGTACCGGAGGAAACCCACACAAGAATGGGGGTGAACCTGCAAAATCCACACAGAAATACCGTTGCTGAGCATGGTATTTGAACCCAGAACCTTCTTGCAGTGAGGCAGACATGCTAACCACAACGCCCCACCCAAAGGCACACAGTTTCCATAAAGATAAACATGGAGAAAAGACCTATTAAGAGAGTCGCATCCCAGTTCAGACAGCAAGGCTTTAAGTGGAAAACAAACAACGTTAAGAGTTTATTTATTCAAATGAATCGATTTGAAGAGTTTAATGTCGCCTGCCATATTCTTGCAGCTTCCTGTTTGCTTTTCTTGGGGTTCTAATCCTAACTGAGATCTAATATTCAGTACCGCATGAACCAGTCGTCTATTTAGGGCAGTAAATTAATCACCGCTGGAGACATATGGCGTATCATGGGTAGTCTGTACACATCTGTTTTCATGGTCGGTGACTCTGGCAGAGGGATGAAGAAAGGACAGATGAAGGGAAGCGGGGATGCAAAGATAGAAACGGTCCCATGATGAATGGTGAAGAGCTAGAGCTAGCTGTTTTCTGGGGCAAAGCAGAAAGGAAAGAGAAGAAAAGGCAGAAGGAGGGGAGAAAAAAAGAGATGTTTTCTGGGGCAGACTCGGAGAAAAAGAGGAGAAGAGCTGGAGATGGAAGGCGTCGGGTTTCGTGTGTCTAGCACTTGCTATCAGCATGTGTGCATGTTTCCTGAGGTCAGGCTGTCAGTCTGTCCATCAAGATAAATGTGAGTGAAGGGTATAGCACAACACTGCAGTGAACACACACACACACACACACACACACACACACACACACAATAATTACTGCACACTATATAAATACACTACAATTTTATCCTCTTATCAGCACCAGCCACCATGACTCTGTCATTTTTATCCCGAAATAATATGTTCATGATATCATGATCAGACACTTTCAGCCAGAAATTTGTTGAAAGCCCCGCCTTCTTCCTCATCAACTTCCTGTAAATTTCCATCTCTTTCTTCCTCCATAACTACTGATAAAGTTTACACTCACTCACACACACAGACACGCACAGTCTGGTTTCCATAACGTCAGGGTACACTACATAGACTTCCCCTAACCTTAATTCACGTCTTCACCTTAAAATGTAATTACTGACATTTTGGGGATTCTTGTTTTGACCTCATTAAGAAGACAAGTCCCCATAATGTGACTGGTTAAAGTCACACACACACACACACACACACACACACACACACACACACACACACACACACACACACAAACTGTCTTGTTCCATTACCTTCATGGGACAATACATAGACTTACCTTCATTTCCTGGAGACTTATCCCTAACCCTAACCATAACCACCACTTGACTCACACAAACCCTAACCCTAACCCTAATCCTAACCTTAAAACATGTCTTCACCTTAAAATTTAATGATTTATGTTATGAGGACTTTTATAACTATTGGGAATTTTGTAAAGAAGGCACATCCCCATAATGTGTAAACAGTTTTAGGTCCCCTCGATGTGATGAATACCTAGAACACACACACACACACACACACACACACACACACACACACACACACAGTCTTGTTTCTCTAACTTCAGGGGACCATACATAGGCTTGCCTTCATTTCCATAACCACCACTTGCCTAACCCTATCCCTAATCCTAACCCTAATCCTAACCTCCGAACATGTCTTTGCATTAAAATGGAAAGAAGGGCAAGTCCCCATAATGCGACTTTGTATATGTCATTAAACCACCCACAACACCCACACTGCTATATATCCTACCCAACACTCACAAGATTATCTCTCTACACCAAACATTTCACTCCTCTTCAGTTACTGATTCAGGATCTGGAGCCCATATCAAGAACAATGGGTGTGAGACTGGGACACACCCTGAAATGAACCCAAGTCCATCATCACCCACTGACACTGCGCAACACACTGACACACCCACCCACACACACACACACACACACACACACACTTCATACCTACAGTAGAACAATGCATCATCCCAAAGCATCATGTTTTGTGAGGAAACCAAAGAACCTGAAAGAAGAAACCCACACAGACATGGAGAAAACATGCAAAATTCCCAAAGGAGGCAAACCTCAGTTAAACTGGTCACCCTTGAAATGTTAGATGGCAGCTCTACTCATTAGCCAAAACTTTAATTGAAATTTAATTGCTGAATGTACCTTAAAGTGGTGGCACGGTGGTGTAGTGGCTAACATGTCTGCTTCACATCAAAAAGGATCTGTTTTCAAGCACCGAGCTCTACAAGAGTGTCTCTGTGTGGACTTTGCATGTTCTCCTCTATTTGCGTGGGTTTGCTCTGGGTACTCCAGTTTCCTCCCACAGTCCAAAGACATGCACATTAGACTAACTGGCTGTTCAAAATTGCCCCAGGTATGAATGTGAATGGTTGTATGTGTTGCCCTGCAGTGGACTTGCAAGCTCTTCAGGGTGTACACCGCCTTCACCCAGAGTCGACTGAGATAGGCTCCAGCCTCCCCGTCTCCCAAGTAAGATCAAGCAGTTCAGCAAATGAATAAATGAATGAATGAATGAATGAAGAGCCTTAATGTTTGTAACATGCCATTTTTTTTGTTAATGCTGCTAACACACACATATAGCCGCATAAAAGTACACAGCAGCAGTTGCAGTGCACACATGCAAATCTGACTCTGAAAATCAAATCATACACAAATAAACACCAGTTTCCTTTAAAAGTAGCACACACAACCCTGTATTTAACATCTCTCCATCAATGCTTACTTAACTACAAATGTTTTACTCTTTTATTTCACTGTTTATTAAAAAAGCTTCACACTTTACTGCATCAGAAACCAATAAAATCCCAAAACAGTCAACCAATTATCCTGGACTGTGGGAGGAAACCAGAGTACCCACAGTAAAGCATGGGAGGAACATGCAAACTCCACACAGAAACGCCCTTGCCAAGCCCGGGCCACGAACCCAGTACCTTCTTGCTATGACACAATCATGCTAGTCTCTACACCAACCTGGCGCCCATCTAAGCCGACTCTGGACGAGGGCGGGGTACACCCTGAACAGCTCGCCAGACTATTGCAGGGCCAATACACATAAAACCATTCAGACTCACACTCACACCTGGGGCAATTTGGAACAGCCAGTTAATCTACTGTGCATGTTTTTAGACTGTGGGAGGAAACCGGAGTACACGGAGGAAACCCACGCAAGCACAGAAAGAAAATGCAAACTCCACACAGAAACACCCCAAGCCCAGGAATTGAACCCAGGACCTTCTTGCTGTGAGGCGGACGTGCTAACCACTACACCGCCATGTCGCCTATGGGAAAATAATCCTTGACCAAAGACAGGATAAATGCATTATTTTCCCATTAAAGCACATCAAAAACTATTTTCTACCTCTTCTACCCCATGCTTATGATTCATATTATTAAAGAATGGCGTGACGTACTTATAGCTACATTTAAAACCATATAACATCCACAAAACTAGTTGGTTCACTTAGCTGCACAAGCCTCTCATGTTTAAAGAGGAGGAAAAAAAATGCAGCTATGCAGCTTATAGTGTTACTGAGAAAAAGCAGAGCTCTCCTTTCCCATGATGAAAACCTGAAGGTTTAAAGCTTCACCACTGAATTAACAAAATGTTGACACTGGAGACTCCTTCCAAACAAGCTAAATAAATCGAAAATGCCTCAGAAAGAAATTCATCCTAATTAGGGTCACGGAGAGGCTGGCACTCATCTCAGCCGACTTTGGTCGAGGGCGGGATACACCCTGGACAGCTCGCCAGGCCATCCAGGGCAACACACATACAGCCATTCACACTCACAATTACATCTAGGGGCAATTTGGAACAGCTAATTAGCCTAATGTGCATGTCTTTGAACTGTGGGAGGAAACCTGAGTACCCAGAGGAAACCCATACAACAAACCCACACAATCGAACCCAGGCCTTCTTGCTGTGAGGCGGACGTGCCAACCACTGCGTCCCTGTGTAATTCTTACTATAGAAACAACTAGAATGAAGGAGTGATGGTGATAGCTCATAGCTCATAGAGTGAAGGTACCTCGGCCACACAGGATGGATCATGTAGCTCCTACAGGGGTACTGCTTTTAATGATCCATGTGCTTATATGTTTTACAGTATGTTGACGTGACCAAATTCGCAGAAAAAACTTTGTTTGAAGGATTTACAAGATGGCTTGGGTTTGACCTTTCAAGGTCCCTCAAGGTCAAAAGGTAACTGCCTAATTTAAACGTCCGTATGTGGTTTCCTATTAGTGTTACACAGTAACAGCACATCTATCAGCACTCATGTCAAAGTTGTAAGCACTTGAAATCCTGTGACCTTGAGTTTCATCTTTCAAGGTCACTCAAGGTCAAAGGTATTTGTCACTTTTAATATTTCTTATATATGGTTTCCTATTAGTACTCTATAATAATGGAGTCTATTAGCACTCCTTTTTTTGAAGTTATTAGAGCTATACTTTCCAAAAACCTTGTGACCTTTACCTTTGCCCTTGACATCCCAATTTTAAATAATTATGGGACTCAGGTACGGTAATGTCCCCACCACATGTGGTAAAAATCCTTGCATGGGTGTGGTGCAAAGAGACAGAGATTACATTATCTCTGCCAAAACGCTGCTCCGTGGTGGAGGTAGTAACGTCATATGGCACTACTGTCACATCCAATGTTGAAAAAATACATCTACTCTCTCATAAGACTTGCAAAATTCACAGTGGTACTTCACCCAAGACTAAACTTCTGGGACCTCTGTGAGGCAACACGCAAGCGCACATCAGCCGGACTACAGAATGCTCTCAGGGCGGTAGAGTGGAGTAAAGTGAACTTGCTGTACCTCTTTAACCCTCTCCAGCTCGTTATTCAGAGCCTGCTTGGAAACCTCCACCTCAATGATCTTCTGCCTGAGCATCTCGTTCTCGTCCTCTGCCCGTGTCCGCTTGTCCTCGACGCTCTCCAGCTCGTTGTGTAGACGCACTGACACGTCTTTGGCCACCTGCACTCACACAGAAAAGAACGTGTGAAGGACTGGGGAAGCATTTAAGGCTATTTATATGAGAATACTTTAAAGTAGCATATATACATTTATTACTATGTTCATGCTCTTCAAGGAAATACAAAGACAACACACACACACACACACCTTGAGGTCCTGCTCTAGGTTACGAAGCAGTTCTCCATCCACCTGGCCGGTCTGGGCCACCCGCAGGCTCTTCTGCTCTGCCTTACGCAGCCGGTATTGAAGAATGCGGCAGTTTTTGTTGGATCGGTCCAGCTCCCTGCGCAGCTCCTGCAGCTGATACACTTCCTCTTCCAGGTAGCTGTCCCTGATCTCCTCCATCTCAGCACGCAGCTCATCCACTTCGTCCTGAGACAAGCGCAAATAAACATGAATCTCATTGTGCTTCCAGAATATACAGGAGTGCATGAACTTAACAGGATGTCGGAGGACAAAGTCACAAGATCAGCGTCTCATACTGTACGCACTGCAGAAAAACATGCACTGTATCCTGTACAATATAAAACAGTAGCAGGGTCAATAAGGAATTAGAATTTAATGTTGCATTAGAAACTGAAATTGATAGTGCATGTCTTTGGACTGTCGGTGGATACCGGGGTACCCTGAGGAAACCCACTCAAGCACAACGAGAACTCCACACCTAATCAAAACCCAAAGATACCTTAAGCTCACCACACTCAGGAACGGGCTCACTTCTGGGAGACACCGGAGAACGTGATGACAGTGAATCAGAATCAGAACTAGCATTACAACATGGAATATTATTCTAAAAGATCAGAATCAGGACTCGGGCTTCACGGTGACATAGTGGTTAGCACATCCGCCTCACAGCAAGAAGGTCATGGGTTTGAGTTGAGGGTGTTTCAGTGTGGCGTTTGCATCTTCTCCCCGTGCTTGCATGGATTTCATCTGGGTACTCTGGCTTTCTCCTACAGTCCAAATACATGCACATTAGGCTAACTGGCTGCTCCAAATTGACCCTAGGTGTGAGTGTGAATGGTTGTGTATGTTTCCCCTATTATGGGCCGCTGGGAGGCTGGAGCCTGGCAACTCTGAGCAAAGGTGGGGTACACCCTGAACAGCTTGCCAGTCCATCGCAGGGCAAAAACACACACAACCATTCACACTCACACCTAGGGTCAATTTGGAACAGCCAACTAGCCTAACGTGCATGTCTTTGGACTGTCGAAGGAAACTGGAGTACCTGGAGGAAACCCAGGAATGCACAGCGAGAACATGCAAACTTTACACAGAAACGCCCTCGCCGAGCCCGGGACTCAAACTCAAGACCTTCTTCTAACCACTACATCACCATGCTGCCCTACCATTAAACATACTAATAATTACAAGAGTTAAAAAATTTAATGGACCTTTCAACCCTAAATAATGTACAGTATTTATACTTGCAATATAATAAAAACATAAAAAAGAAAATCTGTGAAGTTATAAGAGCTAGAAAAAGGAAGCAACAAAGACACAGCCTGACAGAGAATTATATTTTTCAAGAGCCAGAGGCACATCTGGCACATCTGGCAAGACAGACATGAAAACCCAAGTGACTGTAAGCTCCTGAGGAGAAAGAGCATTATAGTGCCAGAGCTGATCATCACACCGCTCTCGCAGACCAACAGGGAGCAGTAATAACTTTATGGAAATACTGTGGGTGACACCGGGATACAATCTGAGGGACAAAATTCAGTTTTTAAATTCACTTATCTAAGCAATACGGCTTCATGTCAACAACTGATCAGATATTAGCATAAGCACAAGAGACAACGCTCGCTGCGGAGGACACGTGCTTATGTGTTGAGACGATACTGGGATTTTCAGTGATGTGTTGGAATACAATTTGGGGAAACACAGGATTAGATTAAATACTAAAATTGTGGCTTGGGTGACCAATTCGGTTTCATTCATATAGTAATACATAGATCAGGACTGCATAGTGATAAGAACGGCAAGAAGGTCCTGGGTTCAAGTCCCAGGCATCTGTGCATGCATGGCTGTCCTCCAGGTACTCCTACAGCCCAAAGACATGAACGTTAGGCTAACTGGCTGTTCCAAAGTGCCCCTGGCGTGACTGTGAATGGTTGTGTGTGTTGGCCCTGCGATGGACTGGCGAGCTGTTAAATGTGTACCCCATCTTCACCTCCTTGTCACACTGGTAGGATTAAATGGTTTGAAAAATGAATGAATAGATCCAGGTGCAGACAGCTAAAAAAAAGTGTTGAAGAAGCCATGAAAATGTAAGATGTAAGGACAAGGTGTCTGAGTGAGAATCAGAAGAACAGATGATGCGATGTCAGGGGTGAAGTGTTCACACGGTCCCTAAAGCCATCCATCACACAGGTTTC
Organism: Neosilurus mollespiculum; assembly: GCA_030014195.1. Lineage (NCBI taxonomy): Eukaryota > Metazoa > Chordata > Actinopteri > Siluriformes > Plotosidae > Neosilurus > Neosilurus mollespiculum. The sequence continues at coordinate 4,021,458 of JAQMYF010000008.1, forward strand.
ACTCTATCGGCTTAGACTACAAAGGTCCTCTGGGATTTGTGTTCGAATGGAAACGTTCTGAACTGAAGACATCTTCTGACTTTCTGACACATGTCGGGTTGATGGGATGAAGGGTTTGACGTTAGAGGTGCCCTCACTAGTGAACAGCTGATGTGTTTGAACCATTATCATTTCATTTTGGCTAAATATAGGTTTCCGCTCCTGAGTGACGCATCGACAAAACACGTGAGTATCGTACGTCAAATCCAGGTTGAGGCTGCAGCCATCCATGGGCGTCTGTGTGGTCATTTATACAAAAAGGGGCGGGTAACACTTTCTCTCCGAGCGAGTTAGGCCGCGGCAGCATCGCATGTCACGAAGTGGGCATGTGCATTCTGACCTCCCTTCCTGGTTGCTGGTGGTCATACCGGATGTAATATGGAGGCAACATTTGAGGGGTGGGAATTGGATGCCACTAAACTTTGGGAGAGAAAAATAAGTCTAATATTAAGGTTTCCTGGTGAAACCACCCCAGCTCTCAGGCTTAGTGTCTCTTATCCTCCTGCTCTACATCTTGATTTGGTTCTATCTGTTTACAGTAACAACAATAATCAAGCCTGAAAGAGTGCATGTGGGATAACTTGGCAGTGCAACAAAGATTCATAGAATCATGGTGGAAAATTGAAAAAGAAAAAATACAAAAAAAGCATGTATACTGACATGAATGTTTACTGATATCATGGCGCCCGGTGCAGGAGTCATTAACGCTCACATACAGAAGTAAGCAAATGGTTTCAGAAGGACACTGTGGCCGATATCATTTTAGATTATAGATAGAGAGAACTCTGTATATCATGTTTATTTAATGTAATGTGTGCACCTGGGTGCACATCTGAGTATTTTTGTCTGCTCCCAACTCAAATAATTCAGGCTTCCAGCAGCAAAAACACTCAAATGTGCAGGGTCTGGATGGGGACAGGCGACAACTGCAGCATAGGCTATGTGACCATAATTTGCACCCTGTGGGCTTTAATGAATTTATTTAAGAAATACTGAATATGATGCACGGAGAGGTGAAACCCCTGTGTCTTTGGAGACCCTGGTTACCTTGAGGTAGTCGTTTTCTGAGCGAAGCTCCTCGATTTCCCGTAACAAATCCTCCTCTGCCTGCTCTTTGTCGCCCTCCAGTTTGAGCTGCGCGCTCCCGGTGTGTATCCCCGGCTTGGCTTTCTCTCGCGCGGGTGAAGCTTGCGCCTGCGCCGCGGTGATGTCCGGTCTCGGGCCGTGCAGTCGCGCTCCGCACGAGGCCCCCAACGCGCCGGGGTCAGCGGCGTCATCTCCCGCTGCGTGTCCGCGCTCACTGGATCCGGATCCGGCCCCCGACTCGGCATCGCTGCTGGCGGCCTGAGCGAGACGCTGCTCGTCGGACAGCGGCTCGGAGGGACAGTCGGACAGGTCCGAGCTGCTGTCTGTCTGAGCGAGGCGTCCTGTAGGGACGCGCACCGGCGAATCGTGCGGAACAGGCGCGCAGGACAGAGGGATCAGCTTTCCCTTTGCGCTTTTTGCAAGTCGCGGATTCGCGTCCGCCGCCTTCCCGACCGGCTTCACCTGCGCGACCTTCGCGGCCTTTTTAGTCGCCGAGGATTTGGAGGCGCTTTTCACCGGCGCCGGTTTGTCCTTCGCTCCGGTCGCGGTGCGTCTCACAGCGCGGCCATGCGGAGAAAAGGACGCCGCGGGATGGGGATGATGATGATGCTGCTGCTGCTGCTGCTTGTTGAGTTTAGGAGATTTCGGGGTGAGCGCGGTGGCTTTAGGGGCTCTGGAGTGACCATCCTTCAGGAAAGGTCTGGCTGGAGACGGTGCGCGGTTTAACCTCTTCTTCTCCAGCGGCTGGCTTTGGGGTTTGGTGTCGCTGCTCGAACCATCAGCGCTTTCCATCATAACAGCGAGCGGAAGACCAAGCCGGAGCGATCCGAGCCACCGAGCGCGCACACGGCACCAGCAGCAACGCGCCTCTCATCCCTTCGGAGCTCGGATTCGGTTCCGGTCTTCCATCGCCGGGGAAGGAGAAGGAGCTATAACCACAGAGATCTCTTATTAGGCTATAATCCTATTAAGGCTGTAGCAACAAATGGCAGATCCTCTCCTCCTCTCCTCCTCCTCTCTCCTCCTCCTCTCCTCGAGAGCATCTGCAGATCAGTATGTCCGTCCTTTCCTTACCACCCAGCGTACACTTTCCCCATCCTCTTGTTTGCGATCTTCCCTTCCAGCCGCCTCTCTCTGTCCGTTTCTCCTGCGGCTCGTCTGTCTCTCTGACGGGGAAAAATCTGCAGCCTCTGCGGTGCGACGCCCGGTGCCGTGGAGCGCGCAGTGCGCATGCGCTGCTGTCCCCCCCCCGTGCTACGGTGTTACAAATCACTTCTTTCTCCTCACACACTTCTGCCACTGTCGACTACCCCCCCCTAAAAAAAAAACAGAAAAAAACGCAGGTGTATATGTATATTTACTGCATCAGAAGTCTCATACAGGACAGACTGTACAGTGAATTACTATTACTCACAGGTATCATCAGCACAGCCAATAGGAATAGACCAAGTGAGCAGGTGGAGGCTAGCCACGCCCTCCCGGTTACCTTGGTAGCAGGCGTGTTGTTCAGGGTTGTGATTACGGCCTCACGCGTTTCAAGTGTCACTGCATGCAAATCTGCTGCACTCCAGCAGTTCCACCAGTTTTAGAACCTGGAAGAGGCTCTCAAAGTGTCCCCAGTGGAAATTCCAGAACAGCAGGCGGGAAAAATGCAGCAGATTTAACCTGTTTTATTCACTGAAATATAGGATTTGAATAGAAACCCTGATTATGAAGGTAAAGCTTAGATATCGTGCCCATTTTCGCATCTTTATTTTTATATTTCGGACACCAGTGGCGCACCAAAATACACAGCACGGCCAAAAAAAAAAAAAGTTACACACTAATATTTCTTAATTTTCATGGCGTTGTTGCTCCGGTTGGTCCGGTCAAGGCTCAGCAACATTAATGTGGCAATAAAATGAAGTCGGCTGATGATCTGAATGTTCTGAATAAGCAGGTTATAACATCAATGCACTTTTTCTTCCCTGATGGCGCGGATATAAAATGGAGACGACGGAAGAGTGGTTCGGGGAGCACGAGGAATCATTTTCACATATGTATCGGCACTCCAGAGTCCTGACCTTAACCCTATTGAAAGTTACACTGTTCCGCAGGCTTGCTCATTAGGGTTGTGTAGGGGGTTGTAGAAAGAGTTTTAGATTCTAGAATGTCAGTTGTAAAAAGCACTATACAAATAAAACTGAACTGAATTCAATTGAATATTTTTGGGCGGAGGTATCATAAATCGCCAGTCCGTTTGTTTGTCTGTCTGTGAACAAAATCCTGGCCACACCCCATGCACAGATTTTCACCGGACGTAGTGGGAACGCTACCCTACCCGTACTCTAGACATGACTTGATTTTGAAGTATCATGGTCAAAGGTGAGGGTCACACAATTTTGGAGGTAAAGTGCTTATAACTTCGAACCAGTGCTGATAGGTATGCCATTACTATGGAGCCTTAATAGGAAACCATATATGGACTTTCAAATGAGACATATAGCTGTGACCTTGAGCGACCCTGAAAAGTCAATCCCCAGCCATTGCGTTAATCCTCTAAAACAGAGAGGGTTTTTTTCACTGATCTGGTCACTTCTACATACTCTAGAACATATCATAAGAGGAGCACATGAGTAATTAAAAGCAGTAACCATATAGGGCCTATGTGCTACATTTTCCATGCTGTATGACGGTGGTACCTTCACTCTGCGAGTGCATCTCTACGTGATGGTCTTAGCCATGAACAGGTTTTTTTTGGGTGAAGTGTAGAAATTTCCAAAAAATAGAGCACCTGTGTTGTAGTGTAAAATCTATGCAGGGATTTTGACACGATGAAAACATGAGTGAGTTTCTGGAAAATTCTTTACTCTTATTTTCGTTGCAGTTGGACACTGGTGTGGAGAAACTAGTGTCTGTTGGAAACGATATTAAGTCATGCATTATCTAACACTGCCATCTAATGGTGTGAAGGACGTAGTGAATTTCTTAAATCTTAATTAAACCCCCTCGCTGGTATAGGTAATAAATATATCTTTTTTTATTTGCACTTCATTAGTTCAAGAACACCACGAGTTATAAATACCACAAAAATGTTTTAAACATGCCAAACTGTTTCAAATACCTAAAATCAGATTACAAAGTCATTCCTCCTCACCTCAACATTTAAGTGAGGGTCCATCTCAGGGTTTTATTCTTTTTTTTTTAATAAGTTCTGTATCATAAACTCTAAAATAGTCCTATAGGTAATGAAAATGAACATAAGATTATTCGATATAAAAATGGAGAAGTGTAAAGGCAGCAGTTATTGCTACTTCACTAAAGAAATCCTCACAGTGGGATTCATTTTTATTTTAATCGCCCGGGACACGTTCATGTTCAACAAAACAAAACAAAACAAAAACAAAAAAAAAAAAAGTTTATCAAGAACAGTTTCTAGTGTTTCTGCAGCAATACTGCCAAGTTAAAAATAAAATAGTTATACAATAAAATAATTAAAAATCCTTCCAACATACAGAATTCAACTTAAAATATTATTTAAAAAAAGTAAGAAAAAAAATCAATAATTCCAAATTCCCTTTAAAGGAAAAAAAAAATAAAACAAAAACAAAAGGAACTTGTAGTATAGAGACAGGAACCAGGTCTAGCAAACGCTCAGTAAGTCCGACTCACCGTCCTTCAATAATGCAGAACACAAACAGAAATAAATTCAATAATAAGTCAGGTAAAAAGCACTTAGTGATAAATAAAAGGCCCTTAATGAAAAAATCTGGCACATTCACGAAAAAAGAAGCGACTTTCAGGTTAGTATACATTCCCTACAAATCTCAGGGCACGTGAGAAACACTGTGCGGTTCAGCTTACAAAGCCGCTGTTAGAAATCATATGAAATAAAAAAAAAAGGAAATCTGGGGCTGTGTGGAGATCATGCACCGCTACGCAAAGGTTAGAGCTTCAGTACACAGACAGACAGACGGCCGTTTTTCAGAATAAGAACCAAAGCTGCCACGTTAGTTCTTTATGTCGTTACGGGGTACTTTACTGAATGCAGGGTGTGAATATATATGAACACCTTCAAATCCCTGACAACACGAATCTTATTATTGTTATTATTATTAATACTACACAGGAATGGTGCAATCTGATTGGTTAACAGAACTTATTGTATCCCTGCAAAGTGGGATAAATCTTAAATCAATTAAAAATGAAAAACTAAAGAATGCAGGTCTTGTTTTAGTTTGTTTTTCTTATGTTCCTCTGTAGTATATACTAAAAAAATATTTATCTTAGGTTCGGTGGATATCGCTGAACAGTCCTGTTAATGTTCCATCTCGGTGAATAATTACAATATTTATACCCAGAGCTCTATTTTCACCCACATCTTACCCCACTGTGTCTTTTACTTATTAGTGATTACAGGACGCTGTGTTACAAAGGTAATCAAGTCGAATTTTCCACAGCATCATCGCCAACCAATACGACACCACCAACTCACGGCGTGAAGTGAGTATATAATAGCAGGTCTGCGTTCCCATGGCAATATCTGCACTGACAACAAAATAAGATGTGTAACGTTTACGTCTTGCACAACAGTCGTTTTTACAATAACGACTATTTACGTGATGTTCATTCGATGAGGAACAAAAGGTCCGTGTTCTTGTTGTAGCTATTACCGTCATCTACTCGGGCTCGTCGGTTTCCCCCCGTGTAGCCCTTTAGGTGAAAAATGATTTAAAAGGAGCAGATGTATATATAATGCATTAGTGGTGGAACTTTTTTAGCAAGAAAAACAGATTGCGGTGAAGGAGCTTGAATAAAGAGAGTACGGAACGACTGAGGCGGTAAATCTGACCAGCATCCCATCAGAAAATAACCAGAATGGGAAGCTTTGATGGGAAAATAAAACAGAACGGAACCATTAAGACGTCAGTGTATGTCAGTGGATGAGGTTGGTGCACCCAGTAGGAACAAGGCTGCATTCACACAGGAAGCGAAAGGCGACCAAATCAGTAATCACAAGCCAAAAGAGCGACGAGAAGCAAAACAACGTGGGGGGGTGCAGAGTTCAACCGAGCGAAACTTTCAGTTGAATGATAGCCAATCAGAGCGTCAAGATACCGTTGATTGACAGATGCCGCCAAACACCAAGTTCCCCAAAACCTTTTCTTATTCGCTTCCATAACCCGTGTAAAAAAGGCAATTTCGCGTGCTGTTCAGCAGAAAATTGATGTGCGTGTCGTTCGTCGCCTCCTGTGTAGACACGGCTTAAGAAAGCGGTTTGGTTTGGATGTTACATAAGAAGTAGCTCCTCCTCTTTTTTCCTGGAACAGCCCACAACCCCCCGAGCGTGGAAATTCACAAATTAAAGTAGTACGCCTATGGGGTGGCACAGCGGCGTAATGGTAAGCACGTCTGCCTCACAGTAACAGGTCTTGGCTTCGAGCCTTTGGGCTGGGCTCGGGTGTTTCTTTGCGGGATTCTCCCTGGCGCTTGCGTGGGTTTCCTCGGAGTACCCCGGTTTCCTCCCACAATCCAAAGACATGCACTTTAGGCTAACTGGCTGTTCCAAATCGCCCCTCGGTATGTGAGTGTTTGTGTGAAAGGTTGTGTGTGCAATGGTTTGGCGAGGTGTTCAGGGTGTACCCTGCTTTCGCCCAGAGTTGGCTGAGATAGGCTCCAGCCTCCACACAACCCTAGTAGTGAAGTGGTCCAGCAAATGAGTGAGAGCTATCTGTTCTCTTTCGGTGAATGGCATTCGCTTTGAGTGCTGCTGTGAGTCGCTCTGGAACGGCAAAGGGCGTCTCTAAAAGTTCATAAATATAAATATAAGTGGTGTAGCAGGAAAAGCAGAAAAAGTCTATTGTCAGTCGTAGTGTAAAAATTCTAATTCAGGAAGCCTGCTCATGACTAGCTGAGCGATACATCAGTACAAGACGTTCCCCCGCGGGTACGAGCGTACACTTGATCACTGAGCTGCTACAGGGTTCTTACACAGTGCGCTAATGCTGACAATCGGGAAGATTGAGTAACGTCGTCTTTTCCTTTTCCCCTCCTTACACTGAACTCCCATCCCTGCACGACACCCCGAGAAGTCGGTTGATCAGTCACGTAATTGGAAATCTAAACTGTACAAAGCCTAAAGATGGTGAATTAATCTGAATGTTCGTGCTCCTGGAACGGCCCTCCCACTGCACATGCCCTAGAGTCCACAGCTCCCCGTGGGTAGGAAAGCCTCAGTGCAGGTGTACTCCACCCCCTGGTGTCAGGTGCTGGAAACGCAGGGGCTGACAGGAGACGGTGGGGGGGGGGGGGGGGGGGGGGTTATTTTATTTTTCTGGAGCAGCACCACAGAGATGAGGCTCAACAGCAGCGCATGCGAGGAGGCGGCAGTTCTGGGGGCACCTCAGGCTCAGGCTGAAGGGAAAGGACGCTGTTGGAGAGTTCTCTACTGGGCATTTCCAAAGGCATCTACAGGAACACAGAGGGGACATATTTTACATTTCTCATAGTCTGCTGCACGGCTGAAATGCCTACTAAAAAAGAAAGCTTATTTTATAAGGACTTCACCACCCATGTTTAGGATGAGAGACTAGGAGTTCTAATGTATTTCTGTAATCCTGAAACAGGAAGTAATGAGTCGACTAGAGTCGGCGATATGACTTAAAATGATATTGTGATACCTTTTAGGATTTTCCTGAAATGATATGTATCACAATATATATTATCCAGGGCGGCACATCCGCCTCACAACAAAAAGGTTTGCATTTTCACACCACGCTTGCAAGGGTTTCCCCCAAGTACTAAGGTTTCCTTCCATAGTCCAAAGACATGCACACTAGGCTAACTGGCTGTTCCAAATATATATATATATATATATATATATATATATATGTGTGTATATATATATACACACACACACACACACACACACACACACACACACTCAACAACATCCTCTACCACTTTAACAGATATATATAGGCTCAAGCTTCACTGAATTGTAGAGGAAATAGCAATTAGTGGTTCAGTGTTCCGAGTTACCTCATACCAATTAGTGTGCATTGTGTGTTTTCTTAACTTTACACACACATGCAATGTAGCTTGTTACATTTTTAATTAGCATTCAGTTCTCTATCCATGAAATGAATCATGTGAACATTAGCAAGAAAACAAAGTGACTTATGCCAATTACATGTTTTGCATAGAGCTGTCTGTAGAGAGCACCAACCATAAAGGGAAAAGGGAAAAGAACAAACAAAAAAACTTTAGAAAGACTTTGAAGAAACTTTATGGTAATCTGAACTCTGCAAATTATATAATGACATTCATAATGCTTTCTCAAATACCCCATGATGCTCAGTTATTCAATATCTACATTTATTCTCTACGTATATGAATATACTAATCGCATCATGAGCAGAAATTATCTTGTGTAACACAATGAGAAAGTCCTAGCACTGCTTACACTGTCTGCACTGGCACAGGGGAAGCTGAGGTACCACTTTCAGAGTTGGACAAAGTCATGCAGCAACAGAGCAATGAACCTGGGAAAAATCTAATGATGTTCTCCAAACTGGACTACAGTAACTTCTTGCAGATAGGTAGATGCATTTATTGTCATTGCAATGAGAACAAACAAGCTGGCTCATACACACATATCAACAGACATACAGAATTAGATAGACATCTATACATGCGCACACAAAGAAACTGTTTAATATGTTTATTTCCTTTTTTCTTTATACTTTATTCCTAGCTACCACTGGTATGTACACAACATACATTTATTCATTGTCTCACCAGTGTTGTGAGGTAGTGGTGGATTAGTGGTTAAGGTGCGGGTTACTGATCCGAAGGTCAGCCGTTCAATCCCCACTATCACCACTGTTGGGCCCTTGAGTAAGGCCCTTAACCCTCAATTGCTCAGTTGTGTAAAAATTATAATTGTAAGTTGCTCTGGATAAGAGCGTCTTCCAAATGTTGTGGTCATGTTTGTTTTTTTAGCATTTGGTATATACATACAAAAGTACTCAGTACAAACATATGACAAGGCCATCAATCCCCTATATGAACCAAAATATCAAAAATTGTCCTATCTCACAATGTAAAACGATCCTTTAATAAAAAGTCCTGGGTCCCGAATTTGATCCAGATCATTTCCAAAATCTAATGGAGTCTTTGTTGTCCACAGCCCCACCACTGGAAGACATTTCATAAACATCCGCACAAAATGTTTTGAAAAGAATAGAAAGTATTCTGCAACCCTTGCTGTGCTGGCTGTAACATGACATTTTCAAAAAATTATCCTATCTCACAACGTTAAAGAATCCTTTAAAAAATTCCTCAGTCCAGAATACGATCCGGATCATCTCCAAAATTGAATGGACTCTCCCTGATCCAAAGCCCCAGCACTGATTAAAATTACATTCATAAAAAGTCCTCGCATCATTTTTTGCAGAATTCTAAATAAGCAAGTAAATACAAACAAGGACACAAACATATAACCTAACCTAAAACATAACCTCCTTATAGTAAAGTAATAAAATGCGACATAAGCACAGCGAGATTAAAATCATGTCAGTGTTTTACATGAACATATCTTAGACCATGCACGTTTGTCTTTTTCTATGTCATCCTAAAACCACTCGTCTACTACAAGAATTGGAAACGTTTTAAATGCAGTCAGAATTTCTTTTCTGCTGACTGTTGTAACCTATAATCTGTACTGGTCCTGCAGTTCTTCTGCCTCCTGTTTCCTTTATCCGCACACATTATTGTGCTAGATAAAAATATGATAAACGTTGAACTTGAGCCAAATCATAGGAAGTATCGCACAATTGACTAAAGTTCAATCGGCCCCACTTTTTTTCTTTGACTCTCGTCCTCAGAAAAAAGAGACAGATTTATAGTTTATTGTTGTGTGGGATTTTTTTATTGGCTGCTGTTTTATGACCAACATACAGCAATGGGTTTTTTTTTCTTAATCTAATCATGTAGCAATGTTTAACTTCAAATGACTTTACTTTCATCAAAAATTTGAACAAGTGTTCTGTTGGATTTAAAATGCAAGGCCTCTGACATACTTTGGAATAATCCATTTTAGTCTTATACACTTTGTTATTATCAGGAATAAGACACCAATATATCTCAATAATGATGTGATTAACATAAGCCTACTATGAGCTTGTTTCTATTATATCCCTGCAATAGATTAACGCCTTGTTTAGCGTGAACCCCGCCTCTTGTCCAAAGTCAGCTGGGATTAGCTCCAACTTCCCCAGCAACCCTGATTGATAATTGGGGTGGATGGATGTGTTTTGTTTTTTCTAAATCAGTGAATGAAAAAATATTATATGCATTCTTTTTCAAAAAGAACACAGTTGTACTCAATAAGCTTTTTACATAAAAGGTTTGTATTCATAATGCATAATCCATCCCAACTATTGTAAAGCTTTGTGGTGGTAATTATTCCAAGACAGACTGATGGACAAATGGTGTCTCTGCTCTCCTGAGAAGATGCAGTGTAAATCAATGAGTGTGCACCCACTGTGAGCCATCTGAGACAAAGGCTTCGGTTAACCTAAACGAATGTAAATGTAACACATGGTTGATCCTGCTCCCTAAGGGGAAACTGCTGATGCTTCTGAGAGTCACAATACTGCAGCTTGATTACATGGATCACATCTGAACACTTGCACAGAGATTATGTAACATTTCACTACAATCCCATTCCAATGTAATGCCCAGTTGTGCAGTTTAATTTACCCTTTGATGATGTAGTAATGCGAGTGCATTATTGCAAAAGGCAGAAGAGTTCAAACACCACCACATGGGTTTATAATCATGAATTGTATATTAGATCCTATTAGATTCTTTTTGATACCATTCTGAACACTGTCCTATACATTTCCAAAATGTCCAGTGAGTTTCACAGAATTATCCTTCATATAGGTGCTGAGTGAGAATGTCATTCAGTAGGACTGCTTATTTCCTGTGTCAGAGAAATAACCAGCTCCTCATTATACACACAACCCCCTGTCCACATTGCCTGTGGTCATTTCCCCTATGTGACACGGCCCTTCTATGGTTTGTTGAATTTTGCTGAGTGGGCCCCTGCCCTACCCCCAGCATTTCCTAATGAAGATCAATGAGATGTCCTTGAGATGGCCAGAGAAGCTTGGAGCCACGAGTGGCCAGCCTTCACCAACCTTAATCCAACCCTCGATAATGGGGGTCAAAGGGTCTTTTACAGGGCCCCGTCATTCAGCTGGGCGTCTCACAGCTTTAATGGGCAGCACGCATCTGGAGCATAAACCCCACTGTGAAGCTCCTTCCTCTGCCACCAAAGCCACAACATCACCCCATCCTGGGAGCCTGTAAATGAGCTCGGAAGTCAGGCCTCCATGTGGTAGCTATCTTTTACAGAAGGGACCATCAATGCGGAATTACAAAGGCGCAGGACCAACTCTTGGTTTTTAGTGCTGGGGGTTTTGAATGACCAAATTAATTGTTTCTGAAATTCCAAAGAATGGGCTGATAAATAACAGATGAAGATGCAGTATGCACTCAGAAATATAGGCACCACGTCAGACGTTTCCTGGTCACTTGTCTCCTTGAATCTTTGGTACTATATATCTTTCACCTTGGTATGTTGGCTATATTGAGTCTAACATTAATTTAAGCCACATAATTTGGCCTTGAGGGATATCGATGTACTTCTAAAAGCTAGGTTAAGGTACACTTCTCCAGGTAAAGATGCATACTAAAGGTACAACATGCACTTAACAGTACACCCCCAGCAAAAATGTTATACCTTTACTGGAAAGAAAAAATAGGGGAAAAAAACTTCAGCACCCTGAAGTGTTCTTCAAAAAGAATTCATCCTACACCAGATGGCTTGCTTTCAGATCAAGATCGAGTTTGGAATGCTAAAGCTATTAAGGAAAGATCCTTTGAGTAAATCCTAGGAGGGTCGAGTGCATTTTAACATGAATATACTCATCAGCGGAATCTTCATCACGTGACGTGTAGAGTTAACTGCGCGCATAAGGAGCCAGGATATTTTACCACCCAGTGCAGGACGGCACCATCACGCAGTAATTCAGATTTTACACCAAACATTATGGGGAGCAGTGAGGCAGTGAGGCTCTCTGGTATTGGTTGACGGCATGCCCAGCCCCCGCCCCCCGTCCCTTAAGCCTCGCCCCCTGGCGGCCAAGCGGAAGTGTAGTCGCATCTCCCAGTGCGGAGGCATTCGCTTCGATACCGCTTTTTAAATTCATGTAACGCGGACAGAAAATCACCCGAAATGCGCCCCTGTTTGCACGGCATTAGGCGAGCTCAGTGTGGGGAAGCAGGAAAGCGGAAGTGAGGGTTCTTCGTCCCGGTTTTCTGCAGCGTGAAGCAAATGGGCTGCGATATTGTTCTGTCGAGTCGATTCGGGAAACCTCTGGAAAAACACCCGTCCGGGGCTGCGCCGTTTCACACGCAAACGGTAGGCTGAACTGTTTCACTCCTTTCACCCCGCAAAAAAAAGGGGGGACCGGAATTGACCCGGCTGAGAGTTGGATTCCGGAGCGAAAAGAATTCCTTACGCTGTTGTTTATTTTAATTATTATTATTATTATTAGACGGCGCGGTAAGAAGATCCGACAGGGACCAAAGAGCTGCGCGTGGACACACTTATGTGAATTATTTAACCTCTTAGCTCCCCCGCGTCACGCGCCGACACAAACGACATCCCCAATTTTTTATTATTTTTTTTTTTTTACAAATGGAGGACTGGGAATGAGCATGCGTATGGTGGGGGAAAGAAGCAGCGCGCGCTGGGGCCCCAGTCGAGGCTGTGCTGTGCTGAGCGAGCGGCCCGGAGAGTCATGCGGCGGTGGGGGAGGATCGGAGCAGGGAGTTCGCAGCAGCGCATTTCACGTTTCGCAATAACTTTCATGCCTCACAGTTCAGGGCTCTGACATGACAACAGGCCACGGGGTTCAAACCTAGCACACACACACACACTGTGTTGTGCGCTTTTACGCATGCGACTTTCCCCTGGCGCGTTAATGGCCATTACAGTTACAGGCAGCTAATTAGTTCTCAACTTTGCCAATGTAGAGTTTAATTGGACTGAGATACAACTTCAAGTCGTCAAGCTGATGTTTTTAAATATTAGAGCATCTAATTAACCGCAGTTGATTGATGTGACCTGCGATGATCTAACTGATCGCTGAATAATCGGCGCGCTGCCTGATTTTACTCTGATTCCCTTTTCGCCCCCCAATGGCATCGTTCCCCGACTCCGACGTCCAGACGTGTCCGCTGTGTAAGGAGCTGTGCGGCTCCTCTGCTCCGATCTCCTCCAGTTCATCTACCTCCTCCTCGTCGTCGCAGACCTCCAACTCGTCTACTACCTCGTCCACACGCAGACTGCACGTGCTGCCGTGTCTGCACGCCTTCTGCAGGTCGTGCCTGGAGAGCTTGAGGAGCAACGGAGACCCTCTCAAGCTCCACTGTCCCACTTGCGACCAAAAAGTACCCATGTCCGAGTCGGGCGTGGATGCGCTGCCCTCGTCCAACTTCCTGTTCAGCAACTTGCTCGACGTGGTGGTGTCCGCCGAGGATCAGGTGACGAGCAGCTGCGTAGGGAGCGGGGGTCTCCTCCGTGCCCAGCACGCGCTCTCGGAGCCGCAGTGCAGCTCGTGCGACGAGGGGAACGGCGCGAGCTCGCATTGTCTCGACTGCCAGGAGTACCTGTGCGACAACTGCGTGCGCGCGCACCAGCGCGTCCGTCTCACCAAAGACCACTTCATCGAGAGCCTGGCGGAGAACCTGCACGTGCCGGGACGCACCGGAGGCCACAGTACGCCGCTCAGCCTTTCCCAGGCGTTTCACAACTTCTCGCTGCTTCCTGTTTTCCAGGACCGAATGGACTACTGTCAGCAACACGACAACGCGGTGAGTCCCCAAAATGCACGTAGCTATCCTACAGGTAGCACCACAATCCACAAAACAAACATTCCCTGTACACACACACACACACACACTCTCCATTACCTAGTGTGCATGCATGATCAGTATTAGATTATTTTTGTCCAGTACAGGGCCACGGGTCAGTGTGTAACTTTTATTGTTTCCTATTGCCCCCTCCCCAAAACACACACACACACACACACATCAGTGACCAAGGGCTGGCGAGGCTCGTAATCAAGGGTCACCAGTAACTGTTAAGGCAGAATTGGATTATTGCAAGCACAATATGTGGGGAAAGGTGCAAGGTCGTCTCAGTGTTGCATAAATGCTGTGTTGCAACCCCTCCATGTAGGTTTATGAGCTTTGTCTGTAGTTGATTTTATGTACATTTTTGGAGCGTGTGAAACAAGGAAGGTTATAAGGACTGGTGTTGTCACATCAATATTCCTGAGCATGTAATGTTTCAGTGCTTTCCTCCACACCGATGCCTTTATTAAATACCAACTTTCACAAATTTTATCCACTGAAGCTTTCCTCGTTGCCTTGCAAAAACAAACCGGCTTTTAATAAAGCCTTTATCAAAATGAGAAATCCGGTGATCATGCATGCATTTTAAAGTGTGGACTGAACATTTCAGTGTGGTATTTTCTCCTTTATCATTGGGTCTCCTGAGCTCTGCTAAACAATTACATCACTTAAGGGTTTTTTTTCTGCTGTAATGCTGATGCATTCATTCGGCTAACTTTTTTTAAACAAATGCTGAAAGCTGTGTGGTGTTTGCTTTGTTTAAATGTTCCATCTGTCCTAATCCTGCCCGAGCCACCATAAACCACAGGACGGAGATTTTATATCTTAATTAAATACCCAGTGGAACAATCAGGTAAAATGCACATTTTACATTACAACTGTAGTTTTTGGTAATGAACAAGGTGTAGATTAAATTATACCCAGTTTTCACCTTAAAAAATCTTTTCATTTTCATTGTTTGTATTTATTTGGAAATTAGTCATTTAAAGAATAAAATGCAAATAAATTATTTTATTTAATGGCTATGAATTATCATCAAACATGACATTTTAATGCAGTGCTGGATCAGTGGTTTGAAATTTAAATTTATATTTAAATAATTAGTGTGTGGTTTTTAATCTATCTTATCAAATAATCAAATACATTCCTGAGAGATTACATTCTATAAAAATCTAAAATATTTTCAAAATTGTCACAGTCGAAATTGTGTGTTGCATAATATACATGATGTCCCCTCCCCAGGCTCAAGCTTAATTGCTGAATTTGTCTGTATTTTGTTCTGATCTATTTTTGCTCAGATTGCAGTAGTTGTGCCCCTGAGCACAAGGCAGTGAAATTGGCTGATCCTGATTTGATTATTCTGTCTTGGTGATATCCATAGTTTAAAATAAATTGAGCATCCTGCGGGAAAGAAATTGTCTCGCATCTTCCTCTGTTACGTCTTTGTGGGGATTTGATTGAACAGGAATCAATTAACGCACACTTCTTTTCTCAGGATGAGTGAGATATCTATTGCAGGACTTTATTAACAGTCTAGTTAATTGATCATAATTTAATATATAAAAAATGACTTATTTTATATATTTTTAAGTAAACAATTGTATAAATACAACTTTAGATTTTTATAAATATGGATGGTATTTTAATGTATTTCAATTAGTCATGTTTGAATAGCACTCTTCCGATGATGATGATGATGATTTTAAGATATGAAATTAGCTGCCTATTTCTGTGAGCAATACATTATAGCAGTTTATGTATTTGTTCACTGATCAGGTTATTTCAAGGCAGAATCATGTCTGAAGTCTTAATTCAGGCGATTCTGGGTTTTTTTTTTTTTTGTTTGTTTGTTTTTTCTGATTTAATATACAGGGTGTTCTTGCCCTCAGGCTTTGCGAAGTATTTGAGCTGATTATCAGCTAATTATCGAGCTCTTGGGCTTATTTGGAACATGAAACAAAACAGAAATGTGCAGGGTATGTGGTCTCAGCAACTGTTATTATAAAACCCAGTCTCTGATAGGAGATAAGCAGATAGGGGTGAAAGAGTGTAAAAATAAAGAAATTAGTTTGCAGGGGACAATATGGAGAACTGATGCAACTCTATATTATTATGTGGAAGGAAATGAAGTGTGTTTGCATGAGCAGAGGTGAGATGACGGGGAAATCTGAAATCATTTCTGTAAACAGTTCTGTTTGGTCTCTGTGGGGAAAAGAGGAAACTATGCCAGATCATTTTCTGCTGCAGTGGTGCGATATTAACTTCCAGAAGCTGTGCTGTTCTCATCCAATCTCTCCATCTACACACACACACACACACACACACACCGCAGTGTCTCTTTATGTTGTCACCTCTTTTCCTGTGCTCTTGTTTTCTCTCTTGTTTAATCAGTTTCCACCCTGTTTAGAATGGTATAATTACTAGAATTAATGAGAGCCTCAGAAAGGCATGTTTGTTATGCAACATTTCCCACCGAACAAAGAGGCACACACTCTTGACCCTGCTTCATATTCTGATTGCTCTACTTTGTATGTTAGTTTTAATAATGCACAGATGGCAATTAATTAACAGGCGAAGAGTTAAAAAGCTGTGAATTACTGTTCCTTTCCAATTAATTGAACTTGTGTCCTGTATAAGAAGAAATAAGCTTTTGTGTTTGAAATGGTGTCATAAAGAAAGGAATGTGGTGCTCTGTTTGGGTTTGCTGGTTTAGTGCAGACTGTAGTCTGGTAAGAGTGAGCACGAATGACTATTAGCAGCCTTTTTACATTCTTACCTGCCCCGGGCCATTTGTGCTTCTGTTTTCTCTCTCTCTCTCTCTCTCTCTCTCTCTCTCTCTCTCTCTCTCTCTCTCTGTAGTGAAAAAACTGCCTTTAAACATGAAGCTTGTAGATCAGTGTCGGTTATACAAACGCTTAAGTTTATAATGAGATGCCTTATAGCTCCTTACACAACAGTTAGTTCCAGTCCAGTGATTCGGTTGGTCTCGCAGCGTTAGAGTACCTATATTTCCTATAACTGCACTAGGACATCGTACTATAACAGTGTTTGCTGCATAACATTTCACTTCCTTCTTGAAGATCGTTACTGTATTAGAGTTAGTCACATCCTCAGTGGACATGGCAAATGGTTCTTTACAGGAATGCTATTTTTGACTTGAATTATGAAAGCTTGTCATATGAAGGAGCAAGGGAAGAAGGGAAACCTTTATACTATGACTGCTTATTAAAAATGTTTGGCCTTTTCTTTTTCATTATTCCATAATTATGTAAATAACTTATGTCAAAGTAAAAGAAAATGTTTACAAGATAGCATCTTTCCAAACATTTTCATACACAACCTCCAGTTGATTTAATTTACTGTAATACATGTCAACACATAATGGTGCATATAGTTTACTTCTTTTTGTTAGGGGTCCTTCCTTGTTCTTTTTCTATTCGACTTTTTGAGCCTGTGGTATTAGTGTTAATCACACTCTCACTCACTCACTGATTGTCGAACTGCTTAATTCATCTAGGGTTGCGGGAAGGTTGGAGCCTATCTCAGTCATCATCGGGTGAAGGCAGGGCTCAACCTGAACAGCTCGCCAGACCATCGCAGGACCAACATATACACAACCATTCACACTCGTGCCTAATGTGCATGTCTTTGAACTGTGGGTGGAGACCAGAGGAAACCCACATTAGCACGGGGAGAACATGCAAACTTCATACAGAAACGTCTGAGTCCAGGACTCGAACCTAGGACCTTCTTGCTGTGAGGCGGACATGCTAATCATTATGCCACCGTGCCGCACTAGAGTTAATCAATCAAATGGATAGTACATTAATAATAATAGTCCTGCGATGGCCTGGCGAGCTGTCCAGGGTGTACTCTGCCCTCGCCCAGAGTCGGCTGAGATGGGCACCAGCCTCCCCACGACCCTAATTAGTATTAAGTGGTTCAGAAAATGAATGAATGGATGGATAATAGTCTGGGTGTATTGCCTCTTATAGGTTAACAAAATGAATGACTGATGTGGCCTGAAAAGTATTTCAGTTTAACACTGATTTTATTATCCATTAAAGGAAAAGGACCACCAGAGGATTACATATTTTAGTCCAGCATGAACACATTTACCTACTGTTTTGTTTTTGTTTTTTTTAAACTTGTGATCTCTTTCTTTAGTTAGATTTGTATATTTTTTTCATAAGGTGCTGAGTCAAGTCTTGAAAAAAATAGTAACTTACTTTTATTTATACAGGGTAGCCCATACAGCTAATGTTTATGTAAATAAGAGACCCTGCGATAAAAATAACTAACTGTTCTGAAAGGACATACAAAAATACACATTTTCACATGGTAATGTGAAATGGGGCAGCCGTGGCTTAATGGTAAAAGAAGCGGGCTTGGGACCAAAAGGTTGTTTGTTCGATTCCTGAACCATCAGGAAAAATGTGTGGCGGGGAGGGGATTGAGCTGCACCTTCCCTTCCTCCACTTTCATGGCTGAAGTGCCCTTGAGCTAGGTACCTAACCCCCAATTGCTCTCCAGGCGCTGCAATGTGGTTGAGAGAAGTGAGATGGCTGATTTTGGCAAAATGAAGGACAACCTTCCTTGCTGCTTGTATTTTTGTTATGTAATGTGTGTTCTTTGTTTATCAAGTCTCATTTATTTTGCCTAGCTCTGGGCAGCCTTTTAACAAGCCAGTTAATGTTCGACCACTCGCTTCTTCCTGTTGATTCTGGGTAGTGTGCTGTGGAGCAGCAGAGACTCGCGAAGCATTTCACTGAGCGAGTATCTTTACTTCACACCAGCAGTGACAGCAGAGCTTAAAAGGTCAAACCTTAAAACCTCCACTCCTTTAACAAGTTTCAGAAATCAATTTGACTTTCAAGCTCGGTGTTGCCCTTGGCAAGCAGGATCAATCAGAGTGTATGCGCTGTCTTTCACTGCTTGCTCGACAGAGGTGTTATCTCATGTGACCTTTGTTTGTGCATTTACTTCGGCTTCATGCTTAAAGGTAATGTTTTGTGAGCTCAGTTTACATCTCTGCCCACTTGACAGCAGTCCATGCAAATAAAAGGGAGTATAGTGTAGTCTGGCTGAGTCTTGTAATCTGACTCATGTTCTGCATCTTTGAGTTGATTTTGGCATGCTTTGTGGTTGAATGTGCAAAGAGCACAATAAACAAGGACAAATTATTAACATGTGACCTTTGACTAGGTCTGCAATCTGAGTTTTATTGCCCCCAGATAATTTACTTATGGAATTTAAATTGGCTGTTGCTCAAGGCAGATGCTGACACCACTAAGAGAGCACCAAAAAAAAGGGAATTTTGTTGTGCAGCACATTCAGGTTCCAGCACAAACACTGTACAGAAACCATGAAAATCATCAAAGAGAATGACCTTTTAATAATTGAATGGTGATCATGTGACCATTGGATGGTGAGCATGCCTGTGTTTGGTGAGCAGGTGCAAGTGTTTTGTATAGTCAGTGAACATGGTTTGTGGTCTGTGTGTCTGAAACATTTTGCTAGTCCAGTGTTCATGCCTAAAGGTGGAGCCTGGTAAGAATTGAAAATGATGTAAGTGATCAGGGTTTTGCCTCTCTCGCTCTTTTTTTTTTTTTTTTTTTTTGGCCTCTTGGTTTGGCTCAGTGTGAAGTCTAAGATTGAGGGCAGACTGCATCGATCTCGAATATTTCAGCTAACAACTCCTGTTCTGAATGATGTAATTTCAGCTTCTGTTTTGTAGTGTTTATGCCAAAGCAAACAGGTAGTAGTGATGTGGGAGGGCAAAGCAGAGTTTATTTGTGGCTTGAGTGTGTTCTAGTGTTCCTGTGTGCGAAGCCTGATAAAATGAACAGCTCAGACACTATTTGAAAATCTGCACATGTAACTGTAAAATTCTAATCCATAGTCTAGACCTGCATGACAGATCAATGTACTGCCACGATACTAAATTAATAGCAGTAAGGTACCACTAATTTAAACCACTGGAACTTGTTAACCTCTTGATATACATTATATTCCTTTTCCCCTGAGGCCGTGTGGGCACATTACTGTTGAGATGTGAGATATCAACTGTATGGCTAGACAGTTGTTCTAAAATCTCATATTAATACAAATCCAAGTTGTAAACTTTTTTTCTTCTTCTTCTTCTTCTTTTTTTTTTAGTCTTGCAACGCATCAGCTGCAATTTGTTGAAATATTAGACTTTAAGAAGTAATTCCACACCCGCTGTACTAGCAATCAAGGAGGCTAATGTCACTGGTGTAACCTGAAATTCGAGCAAGCAATAAAGCAATCACTGGCTACAATGCAAAAAACATTTCAGATAAAGCAACAGCACATCAAGCGATATTTGACTTAAGATTTTCTCAAAGTAGGTCTGATACAGGTTTCTAAAACAACAAATCCAAACAATTGTTATTCCTCGCACCAGTTTTATGGCACGTGCTGGCTTACTTGTTTTAGTCATATAAACCATTTCATTAAATGGTTATAGAGACATTAGGATTACAAATAATTCTTTGTAGGACAGTGCACACCTACTGCAAGCGAGATGAACAGCGTGTTAGAGGTAATGTTTCTGATGTATTTTCACCCCGCGATCTTAGCTAGGATAGAAACGGCACCACAAATAAAAGCTCAGTGGGATCTTTAGATGGAAAACTTTACTGTGGCATAACTGAAAGTAACTAATGTCAATTAAGCATGAAATAGAATAACGCCAATACATACAGATCATGGTGGAAATTCCAAAACACTAAATATAAGCTTAGGATATCTGTTACTGTGAGATTACCAATCATTTGTGCTGTCAGTCTAAGTAGTCTGAGCACTCTTTAACTTGATCTCGTGGTTGTTGTGAGAGCTCTTCATGGCAAGGCTCCGGTTTCTGGCAGGGGGTTGTGTAAAAGCCGCCCTGAAAAGCCTTTGAGCATGCCTTTTATGACCCTGTTCTAGTGACTCCATTTCCCTGTGCCCCTCTCTCTCTCTCTCTCTCTAACCATTTTCATGTGCACTCCTCTTTGATATAGAATCTGGCAGGCCATACGTTTAAACAAACCAACCTCTGAAGGAACCAAGAACCTAATCCATCTGGTATGAGAGTATTTTTCTGAACAGTTTTCTCTGATAGAGTTGGCCCTTGGAGAGGAATGTGGAATGGCCAACACATTGAAGGCGACTCTCCGTGGATTGATGTCGGTAGACACTCGAATTGAAAGTACTTCTGTCTGTCAAGCTATCGTTTTAGATTAGTTCAAAAGTTTACTAAATAAATTGACTGGATTACATGGTTCTGTATATCTCACACTTGCACTAAACATAATAAATCACATATTTAGAAGCAACTTGTATGAATTTCTAGCCATTTGGGTTTTATTAGTTTTATTATTTCCTAGTCTCGAAAGCCAGACCTCTAGCTTAGTCAGAAGGTCTGGAGTGTTTCATCAATAAATGTCACCAGGAATGGCATGCTTTCACAGGAAGAGGCAATTTGACCGACATGGGAAATGACTAACCACAGACCTTTTCCCGCAGCCCTTTGGAAACACACACAATATTCTCTCATTTACTAACTGATTCTTCACGCATGGCTGTTGAATCCCTTTTAAATGCTGAGTTCTATGATTTTTATTTAGTCCAGTGACCATATGCTCTTTAAAATTCACTGTTTTCCAGTGTTGTGGAAACCGGTGTACCGAATTGTTTTAACCTGAGTACAGAGATATAAAACACTCACTTTTCTTTGGGGAGGTGTGTATGTATGTATGTATGTGTGTGTGTGTATGTGTGTGTGTGTGTGTGTGTGTGTGTATGTGTGTGTGTGTGTGTGTGTGTGTGTATGTGTGTGTATGTGAATTTTTTTGTCATTGTTTTTTATCTA
>JAQMYF010000008.1:4061510-4071759 GCA_030014195.1 Neosilurus mollespiculum
AAGAGTACACCCCGGACAGCTTGCCAGGCCATCGCAGGGCAGAAACACGCTGACGGCTATGCAGCCTACTCTTTACGAAGGACAGCAATGGTTCTTTTTCACGCCTCTCACCACAGACAGTGAGACACATGGCCGGCCTTTGATAAACCAGTTAGCAGCACTGGGGTGATTAATAAATAGTTTAATGATATTTAACTAGCCCTGCGATGGCCTGGCGAGCTGTCCAGGGTGTACCCCTACCTCGCCCAGAGTAGGCTGAGACCCTAATTAGGATAAAGCGGCTCAGAAAATGAATGAATGGATGAATGATATTTAACTAGTTATATGATATAACAATTAATTATTAAATAATCACCATATATTAACAGATTTCATATTTATAATTAGGTTATATTAGTAGTAATGATAGTACTAGTCAGTTTCCTGACTCTGAGTGGGACTCCAGAGGTGTAAAAATGCTAGAAATTATACTGCTATTCTTGACCTTTCTTTCTCTGTTACATTTATTCATGCATGGGCGGTACGGTAACATAATGGTTAGTAAGCACATCCACCTTACAGCAAGGAGGTCCTTGGTTCGTCCCGGGGCTAGGCAAGAGCGTATCTGTGTAGAGTGTGCATGTTCTTCCCGTGCTCGTGCGGGTTTCATCTGGGTACTCCAGTTTCCTCCGACAGTCCAAGGACATACACGTTAGGCTTACTGGTTGCTCCAGATTGCCCTTTTGTGTGAATGTAAGTGCAAATGTAAGTGTGTCGCCCTGCGATGGTCTGGCGGGCTGTTCAGGGTGTACCCCGCCTTCGCACACAAAGTGTCGGATGAGATAGGCTCCGGCTGAAATAACTCAGCGTGACCCATTTGTTTAATTTCATGGTGTAATCTGTAAACATTACAGTTGCATGGAAAGCATGTCATATCACAAATAAATTATTTATACTAAAGTGGAAATACTACTAATTATATATATATATATATATATATATATATATATATATATAAAATATTACTTATAGCGGAAGTGGATTTTCCTCTTCGCCCTCTCGGATGCCGTAGTGACGTTGTGCTGTGCTGTTTATGAGAGCAGGAGGATAATCTCCATCATCTGCATCACTGAGGTGTGTGAGCTCAGCCCTGTATCCCTGCAGTGCTGCTTATTTCCTCCTCTCTGCTTCTTTATCAATAAAATGGCAGCTCAGAAAATAAACGAGGCACATGAACACATTACCAAAGCGGAGAAATGGTGAGAAAACCTCTCTAATATCATTCCATAGCTTTGTATGTTAGCAGTTAGCATGTTAGCTCTGTATAAACCGAGCACTCTGTGTGCACGTGCATTGTATCAATAGTGCATGTCTTGTGTGACGTCATTCAGGTTTGTGTATTCATTTTATATATATATATATATATATATATATATATATATATATAAACATCTCTCTAATAGTGGGCTGGGTTGTTGCGCATGCGCGGTGCAGTGCAGGCTGTTGCTGGGGTTGATCTTGTGGACTAGGTGATGTGTGTGTAGGTCATTCAAACAAACAAAGGTGAGTCTGACACCTTGAGTTGTCTTTCCGAAGCGTAAAAACCAGCATGACCAAGTGGAAGCCGGACTACGATGGAGCGGCATCCGAGATGGCTAAAGCCGGTGAGCAAAATAAATAAATAAACTTATAAAATTAAAGAATGTAGCTGATGACATTTACTACCGGTCGCAGGAAGGCTGTAGCCTGTACCAGCCGACACTGGGCGAAGGCGGGGTAGACCCTGATCAGCTTGCTAGTCCATCACAGTGCAACACATGCTCACACTCACACCTAGTGGCAATTTGGGACAGCCAGTTAGGATGATGTGCATGTTTTTGGACTGTGGGAGGAAACCGGACTATCCGGAGGAAACCTACGCAAGCACGGGGAGAACGTGCAAACTCCACACAGAAACACCCTGAGCCGAGCCTGGGACTTGAACCCAGGACCTTCTTTCTGTGAGGTGGATGTGCTAACCACTACGCCACCGTGACGCCCAAGACAAAAATAGAAATATAGAAATCTCATATAATTGAACAACACACACAGAGACACACACACACACACACACTATATATTTACTATAGTAAATATTTTATACTATTTATATTACTAATACTATTTATATGGTATATATTTTATATTTTACATTTTTATATTTATATTCGATCTTTAACTATGTCCTTTAAATAGTTATAGTTATTTTTCTTCTTGATATTGATAGTTTTTTATTCTTCAAATTTTAGGACAGTCGTAACAAAGCATTTCACTACAGATTGTACTGTGTATGATTTTGTACGTGACGAATAAATTTGAATTTGAATTACCTTTTGTCCTGATACTATTTATTATAACTTGTGTTGTAGCACAATTTATAGTTTAATGATATTTAACTAATTATATTCTAGAACAAAGTAATTATTGTGTAATTACTATATATTAATAAATAATAGTCTCCATAACCTTTTCACAGCTGTAGCTTTCAAAAATGCTAAGCAGTTTGAACAAGCGAAGGATGCGTACCTGAAGGAGGCGGAGTACCACACGGAGAACAAAGCGTATCCTTTTTTCCAGTGCTGACCACACTGCCTTACTGGTATAATACTACATCTGGGTATCTATCTGGAAACAGGAGTACCCCGAGGAAACCCATCCTTCTAGCTCTCGCCTTCAGAATAGCAGCCTGGCGAGTAGCCGGAAAAAATCCAAAGCTTCTCTAAAAGTTATTCTGCTTCGATTAACCCATGTTCATGACTTAACGTTAATAATCAGATTGTTCCATGCTGCGAAGTAAGTGCTGAGAAATGCTTGATGTGGTTTATTTATAAATGCGATTTATTCATTAATTTGCTGAACCACTTAATACTACTGGAGTTGAAGGACGAAGGCGATCGGGTGAAGGCGGGGCACCCTGAACAGCTCACCAGTCTATTGCAGGGCAACACACACATACACACACACACACACACACACACACACACACACACACAAAACCATTCACACTCGCACTCACACGTAGGGGCAGTTTGTCTTTGGACTGTGGGAGGAAACCGAAGTACCTGGAGGAAACCTACTCAAGCACGGGGAGAACATCCAGACAACACATAGGAACACCCTCACTTATTATAGCTTGGGACTTGAACCTAGGACCTTCTTGTTGTGAGGTGGATGTGCTAACCACTACGCCACTGTGCCGCCCATGACATACAGTACATAGAAATATAGAATTCTCATGTAATTGAACAACACACACACACACACACACACACTTTGTATATATTTTCTGTACCTATTGTCATTATATATATTAATAGTTATTATTATATTTATTTGCTGTATATTTACGTAACGTTCTGTTCTGATCTCAGGGCGATCGAACAAGCAGGTATGATGCTGAAGGTACGTCCTCAGCTCTTCGTGTGGGCTCACGTGAGGCGTAATAAAAAGCTAAGGTCTATGTAATAAACCAGGATTCGAACTGAATCGCTGTTACAGATGTGTATAACTGGGACGACGTGTCGTTTCTCTAGGATATGAAGCAACTCCCAGAGGCTGTTAAACTGATTGAGAAAGCCAGCGTGATGTACGTGGAGAACGGAACATCGGGAACCGCCGGCATCGCTTTGGACAGAGCCGGCAAGTAAGTGACGTCATGACAACCATCATTGCATAGCCTCACTCACTCACTCACTCACTCACTCATTTGCTGATCTTCTTAATCCTATTAGGGTCATGGGGGGGCTGGAGCCCATCTCAGCTGACACTGGGAGAAGGCGGGGTACACCCTGAGCAGCTCAGACCATCGCAGGATCGACACACACACACACACACACACAACCATTCACACTCACAGTCACACCTAGGGGCAATACGGAACAGCCAGTTAGCCTACTGTGCATGTCTTTGATCTACTGTGGGAGGAAACCAGAGTGCCTGGAGGAAACCCACGCAGGCGTGGGGAGAACGTGCAAACTGTACAGAGAAACGCCCAGCCTCGAACCCAGGACCTTCTTGCTGTGAGGCAGACATGCTAACCACCACACCACTGAACCGCCCCACCAAAGATTAGTGCTAGTGCTTAGCATGTCCGCCTCACAGAAAGAAGGTCGTGGGTTCGAGTCCCAGGTTTGAGAGCCTTTCTGTGTGGAGCGTGCATGTTCTCTCCATGCTTACATGGGTTTCCTGTGGGTACTCCGGCTTCCCCCGACAGTCCGAAGGCATGCGCGTGTGAGTGTGAATGGTTGTGCGTGTGTGGTCTGACATTGCGATGGTCTGGCGAGTCGTTCACAGTGTACCCTGTTTTCGTCCAGTGTTGGCTGAGGTTGGCTCCAGCCTCCCTGCGACCCCGGTAGGAGTAAGTGTATCTGTATCCTCTCCTGCTCCTGTGATATTAGTGAAATAGTCCTGTGTGTATAGAGCAAATGCACATGATGTACTATTCTGACTCCATGGTCACATGGTTACTTTGAGTGGGGAAAAAACGTCTCGAGTTATGAAAAGTGTGATTTGTGATGAATACATTGAATTGTTTATATGTACTGTATACATTATAATGAAATAATAAATGGTGTTCATGTTTGTTTTGGTGTGTACCTCTCACAGACTTATTGAACCAATGGATTTGGAGAAAGCTGTGGACTTGTATCAGAAAGCGGCGTCCGTGTTTGAGGTAAGACGACACGTTATACCGAAGGTAATATGGCGAGAGTGAGATTGCGGTGATGGCGAATGTCAGAACAGCTGTGATTCGGACGTCTTCAGAATGATAACCGCACGACCGCGAGTACAATAGTATTTTTAAACAGCAGGTTTCCTCCGGGTATTCCGGTTTCCTCCCACAGTCCAAAGACATGCTCATTAGACTAATAGGCTGTTCCATATTGCCCCTAGGTGTGAATGCGAGTGTGAATGGTTGTGTGTGTTTTTGCCCTGCGATGGTCTGGTGAGCTGTCCAGGGTGTACCCTGCCTTTGCCCAGTGTTGGCTGAGATAGGCTCCAGCGACCCGAGTGGGACTAAGTGGTTCGGCAAACGAGTGAGTGATGTAGTGGTCATCACATCCGCCTCACAGCAAGAAGGTCCTGGATTCGAGGCTCGGCTCGATTCGGAGCGATTCTGTGTGGAGTTTTCACGTTCTCCCCGTGCTTACGTGGGTTTTCCTCCGGGTACTCCGGTTTCCTCCCACAGTCCAAAGACGTGCACACTAACTTTGCCTCACGTCAGGCTGCATGACTCCACGCCATTGTTAATTATGTAAATGATTATTTACACTGACTCGGTTATTGGTGCAAAATCAAGCGTGATAGGGTGATGCAGGACCCTGATATTAAACAGAGCAGTCTTGAATCACTCCAGAGGGGTTTATTTTTTAATAATAACCTGCTAACTGATCATCATTCCAGGTATTGCATGGCTACTTGGGAAGGAAATCAATAATCTGACACAGAATATTCATTTAAAAATAATTTTGAAGCACAAACATTTCGCGAGCTTTATAAATGCTGTTTTTGCCTTGATGTCTAGAATGAGGACCGGCTCAGACAGGCCGCCGAGCTGCTCGGCAAAGCGTCCAGACTCCTCGTGCGACTGCGCAGGTGAGTGTGTGAGTGTGTGTGTGTGTGTGTGTGTGTGTGCAGGTGTCTGGAAGTCTGACCTGCTTTGACCTCCAGTCAGATTTCCGCTCCTTTCTCCGTTCCTTCTGCCCTCGTTGCCGATTTCCTGTAAACGCTCGCGACTTAAATGTCAGCGATAATTTAGTCCGTCATTGTCTGACACCCGACATGTCTCACTTCTCCGCAGGCTGGACGAGGCAGCTGTGTCTCTGCAGAAAGAGAAAAACATGTACAAGGAGATTGAGAATTACCCCACATGCTTCAAGGTATGCGCGTTCTGTGTACGGGAGACGGCTGCATAAGACACTTCAGATCAAATCATTTTGCCGATTACTCGTTTGCCGAACCGCTTAATCCTATTAGGGTGGCGGGAAGGCTGGAGCCTATACTCTGGGCGAAGGCGGGGTACACCCTGAACAGCTCACCAGACCATCGCAGGGCCGACACACACACGGAGTGAACCTAGAAACTCCACACAGAAACGCCCAAGCCCGGGACTCGAACCCAGAACCTTCTTGTTGTGAGGTGCACTTGCTAACCACTACGGCATCGTGCTGCCTACCTTATTTACCACTCTTACACACTGACTCACGTTCGCCGAAGCATTTCATCCTACTAGAGTCCCAGGGAGGCCGGAGCCAACCTCAGGTGACACCGGGTAAAGGTGGGATACACCCTGAACAGCTCACTGTAGGGCAACGCACACACAACCGTTCACACTCACACTTACCGGCAATCTGGAACAGCCAGTTAGCCTAATATGCATGTCTTTGAACTGTGGGAGGAAACCGGAGTACCCGAAGGAAACCCACTCAAGCACGGGTAGAACATGCATGCTCTACAGAGAACCGCCCGAGCTGAGCCCGGGACTCGAACCCAGGACCTTCTTGATGTGCGGCGGACGTTCTAACCACTACGCCACTGCTCCGCTGACTTTGAATAACGAACTGTTTAAAGCCCGCCGAAAAAAGTCTCGTGTCCTTTGTGTTGTTCTTACCTGTGATTGTTGATCTGCTTCCGGTGGTTCTGCTTGTAGAAAACCATCGCACAAGTGTTGGTCCATCTCCATCGAGGCGACTTCGTAGCAGCAGACAAGTGTGTGAAGGAGAGTTACAGGTATGCCCAGTGGGCTTAATTTCCTCACGAGCACTTCCTGTTCTGTATTTGGGAATACGTATAACAGCACGCCTCTGCTTCCTGTCTTAGTCTTCCTGGGTTCAGCAGCAGTGAGGACTGTGCCGCAATGGAGACGTTACTGGCGGGTTACGACGAGCAAGACGAGGATAAGGTGTATCGAGTGTGTAACTTGCCTCTTCTCAAGTACATGGATAACGACGTAAGAGATGAGCACGTTCAGTAATCTCACATACATATAAACAAATTATCTGGCTGGAAATTATTGGCTTTGTTTATCAATATTCATTTCCTCTGACAGTAGGACGGACCGGGAAAGTCACAGGTCTATAATAACGTACTTATTCTTAATGATTTTCTTTACTTTTCTACTATTTTAAATACTTGATTATGATTGGTCAATCACAGTATTCTCTTATTTCTTGACAACACGACGTTGCTAGGTGTAACAGACCGTTGCTATGAGGTGTCCCATTAGTGGAAACAATATAGTATTTTTTTTAGTTTAGTTTATACTACATGGATGGCTGTATAAACTGGTATATACTACACGGTTTGCTGTCTAGGGTTGATAAGCTGTTATTCCATAAGGTGAAGTAGGATATGGAGAATTATTCGGTTATATGAAAGCTGAACTCTGTAATCGTTTTATTATTCATTCAAAATGTTTTCAGAGTAGACAGGTTACTATGTTGCGTGTGCCAGTTATGCAATAATCGTTCAACTTATCTGATGGCAGCAGTGCAATAATTCAGTTATCCCATGGCAGTGATGCAATACCAAGAGTTATTCAATGGCTTTCCACCAATCAGAAATGATACAATCTCTTGAATAAATAATAATGGACACTATCCCGACTGGATAAAAATGACAGACACAGCGGTTTGTCCTGGACACTTGGTGATGCTTCAAAAAGAAAAAAATAAACCGTAAAAATCTTGGGTTAGTTCTCTGTAAATCTCACCCCCAAGTGTTCAACTCCTTACACGTTCTTTAAAAACACAATCCTGAATAACGGTGCTCTGTTCCTGCCTCTCTGGACAGTATGCAAAGCTGGCCATCAGTCTGAAGGTACCTGGAGGAGGAGGGAAGAAGAAGAGACCTCCCAGTGCTCCACAAGGGGGCGCTTCAGGAACACCGGTTGCAGAGGACGAGGACGAGTATGAAGGAGGACTGTGTTAGGGGAATATTGGAAACGTCAGCACCAGCGAGAGAGAGAAAGAAAGGCAACATTTATGAAAGAGGAATAGAGAGTATGTACAAGAGTAATAAAACAGAGGTGTATATACGTGTATGCTCATGTGACACAGTGGATTCCCTGCAAATCCTGAGCAATGACTTTGTTTTCTATTCCGGGTGTCTAGACTCTTTAATCTCACTGTAATGTCAATGGAATACTTCAGCATTGTTAGCCCTGTCTCTCAGTACTGCATCGGTAACCTGTAGAATCAACACAAACTAGAAAATTCCCCCCAAAACAACAGAAATCCTGTTAGCATCAACTTCACTTACAGTTTGAAGCATGTCGATGTTTTTATTCTTATTTTTATGAAACTCTTACAAGATTTTCAGGTGAAAGTTAAGCAGTTATGTTGTATTTTAAGGTCATCGAAGCTAAAGATAACTTCGAAGCACAGCATTAAAGCACAAAACCCATAAACAAAATATTTATTGTATTTTCAGCAATTGGAAAAATACCATTTGTAAAATGAGGCGACGTGTTTTGCTTTGCTAGGAACCTTCTGTTTCATGCTACATTCTTTATTTTTAAGTTGTAACTTAAGGTTTCAGTTTTAAATTTCAGCTTTATAGAGTACAGGACGTCCAGTTGTTTATTGGGAGATTTGAGAAATGAGTTTTTGACAAAAAGGGTGTCCAGAGAAAAGTACAGAAAATTTGTTGTGTTGACCAGAAATATGCAGTGGCTAAAAATCTGAGTAAAAAATACTGGAGTGTTCCTTTAAATAAGTATAAAAACATGATATAAAAGCTATTTTTTTCATAGGAATTCCTGTTAAACATACATTTATTTACCAATTTTTTAATTCTAAAAATCACCTTCGTAGTATATTTATGAAGTTGAAACTAAGGTGTTGTCATGGGTACGGTATCCCGCATCGTGTTTACATGAGATCATTTGTAAAATTGTAACTATGAAATTGTTGATGTTGTTCATGCAGTCATATGTAAATGATGTGATGTACAGTAACTTATTCATTGTAATCTTCAGTTTAGTCAGTGCTCTGTGATGTCTTTTCATCTTATTAGTCTTGAATCTCCATTTTGAGTCTCAGCTGTAATCCCTTTAATATCTGTCAGCTATCAGATAAAATATAATGATGCACAAATGCTAGAAATGTGAAATGTTTAGCCAAGTAAGCTTCAAGTGAGCAAATTATTAGTGACAGACAGTCGTAACATTTCTTTGCAGCACTGTTTAAATGTATGAAGTGATTGTAAAATTTGTCATTTTGTAACGTTGAGCTTAATTTCAGTCTCTTCACAGTGACTCGATTATTTGGTTCAACTTACCGATATGAGTCGACTCCCAAACGGCTTCCAAAGTCTGCAGTATTCTAAGCAGTAACGAGAAGAATGGGAATAGGAAGAGCCTTCCCATTTTTGAACAAAATGTAAAAAATCTCAGAATGTTAAAGAATTCTATTTAAAAAAAAATTCCTGGATCTAGAGTTTGATCAGGATCATCTCCAAAATCAAATGATTTTCATCATTGTCCTTGTCCAAAGCCCCGCCTCTGGTAGAAATTTCATAAGAATTCACAAACAACATTTTTCGCAAAACTTTTTTCAACAGAAAGTACACAGTACACCCTACTGAAATATGCCACTTCCAAAATTTTGTTCCATCTCATGTTTCATGTTAAAGAATCCTTTAAAAGATTCCTGGATCCAGATTTGATCACCTCCAAAAACCAATAAAGTCTTCATCGTCCGTAGTGCCACCTCTGGTAGAAATTTCATGAAAATTCTCACATAACTTTTTGCAAATAACAGTAAGTACACAGCTCCACCTGCTGGACCAACGAAAACACACCACTTCCAAAAAATTGTCTATTCTCACAATGTTAAATAATTCTTTAAAAAATCTCTGGATCCAGAATTTTATCCAGATCATCTCCAAAATCCAGTGGAGTCTTCCTTGTCCAAAGCTCCGCCTCTGGTAGAAATTCCCTGAAAATCCGCACATCATTTCTGTGTAATCCAGCTATCAAACCCATAAACCAGGGGTGTCCAATCTTTTCCGCAAAGGGTCGGTGTGGGTGCAGGTTTTCTTTTCAACCAAGAAGTAGCCACATTTTCCACCTGTTTCAATCACTGATTTAAAAAAAAAAAAAAAGAAAAGAAAAAAAAACTAGAGAGCACATTAGTGTTTCAATTTGAAGCCAAGTGGCAGCCATCTTGGTGAGACCACCTTGCTTTAGGATCTCAAAATGGAGCTGTTAAAATGTTTTAAAATGAAATGT
>JAQMYF010000008.1:4082546-4106723 GCA_030014195.1 Neosilurus mollespiculum
CACACACACACACACACACACACACACACACACACACACACACACACACACACACACTCACACTCACACACACACACTCACACACACACACTCACACTCACTCACACTCACACACACTCACACACACACACACACACACACACACAGTGGTCACCACCTCTGTTTCTGGAGTTTTACCTTCCTGCAGGTTTTATCTAAAACCAAAGTCTAAAACACATCTCTTAGCTGATTAACTTTTTTTTGAAAGAAGAGATATGACGCTTTTTTGAATAGCCGTGTTAAATGACGCCAGAGTGTCAAATAACGAGGTTAGTTTTTACTTAGTTTTTACTTGGTGCTGATTTATTTACTTGTGCAATGTTACAGTTTTCCCTTTTGGCTGCATGAGCTGGCTGCAAACACAAGGTTTTTGCCTTTTCGTGTGTGTGTCTGTGTGTATGTGTGTGTGATGGCGTGGTGGGCTTCTGATTAGCAGTATTGTTTCCGGCCATCCTGGTCTGCCTCCCAGAGCACTGAAAGCAAAGGTGACCAACTTCAGACAGGTGACCAATCAGAGCATAGTAAACACAAAGAGTGGAAAGTCGATAAACGGGAGGAGGAAGCCAAATGGGCTGTCCAGCATGTGAACAAAATCAGCACTTGAAGAGGAGGAATCATATATCGGCAGTTCAGTAATGTCTGAAATAAAAGATAAAGGTCTGAACTTTAAGTCAGTGATTTGAAGGTCAGGTGGGCGGAGTCATATACGCTGTAGATAATATCCTATAATACCTGTTTAGAAGTCGAAAGCAAGACAAGATAACCCGAAAACCAAGCAGTGTTCAAAAGTATATTACTAGTAGCTGCCATATAAACTTTCTACTTTATAAAAGATTAAGAAGGACAGATTGTGAGTTATACCTCTGTATAGACCAGGCAAAGGTTAAATGGAATTCACTGGAATTAGTTTGGTTCAATATATTGTACAGGTTAGCCCGGCTGGGTGGGCTGATGGTCCATAGCGAGTTGGAGCTTCCCTCTAGGTGGGCGATGGTGAGGTCTTCATACACATATGCCTCGAGAAACTGCAACGCCGTCTACACAGAGAAAAAAACATCACCTCGCTTAAATTCACATGCACACACTCGTTAATCCATCAAACCATTCATTACTAATTTAAATATAATTGATCAAAAACTGCACTTAATCCTATTAGGGTCGCAGGGATGCTGGTGCCTGTCTCAGCCGGATACACCCTGAACCTCTCAACAGACCATTGCAAGGCCAACACACACAACTATTCACACACACATTCACACCTGGGGGCAGTCAAGAATATCAAATTAGTCTAATGTGCATGTCTTTAGACTGTCGGAGGAAACCGGAGTACCTGAAGGAAACCCATGCAAGCACTGGGAGAACATGCAAATCAGGTTTTTTCTCTCTCTGATTAAGAGCTCAGCAATGTAAACAAACAAACCTAAGGGACACCAGCTTACTGACTTGAATTACGCGGTTTGTGTACACCAAAACCAGTGATGTCATTTTCGGAATGTACGGATCATGTGACAAATTTGCTCCAGGAAAAGAGTCAAAAATAGCAACCTGCAAAAGGCGAGTATTCAAAACGGAGAAGAGCAAGGAGGATTTCTATCCCAGATTACAGGTGGCGGCACTACGGGAAGAGAGAAATCTTCAAACGCATTCAGATACAGACGGATTTTTGCTGGACTGGTAAGTAAAACACTATCGTTCACCCTTCCCACATCTCCAGACTGGCGGTTGACTGAGCCGTGCCCTCTGATGCATGTCACGATGTCGATCGAGCGCAGTGATGTTGTAGACTATAGTGGGAAATTAACACTAGTGTTTTTCTGTGGTTGTGTGACGTGAAGTTGTGTGTACACAAACTTCAGCATTGTTCGGGTATTTTCGTAAATGAAAGTCAATGGTGGATTTGAAAACTCGCCCTGCAAGTTCTCTAATACGTTTGTACCCCGTTATTGGTGGAAAATTGAGAAATGGCAAGACAAGAGTTAGTTGTGTTAAATAGTGATGTTTTACAAAAATAGTGCGGTTGACCCTGCGTAGGGTATACTATATGCGCGGGAAATTCCTTTAATATTTACCGGATCATGACTGTGAGCCTTAGTGAACTCTGCAAAGTCTGACTCTGAAACACTCCTCAGGTTCTTCTGCTGAGCGCTCATTGTGAAGATTGGCTAAAGAAATACAGAAAAGGGGAACGAGGTGGGCGAAGAACCAAATTTGAAAACATTAAACACATTTTCTGACATTAAAGTAAGTACAGGGTGACCCATAAAAACCTCCCACATTTCAAAAGTAAGTAAATGAATAAATAAAAGATTAAACAGAATTAAATTATTACTATTTTTGAAGAACAAAAAAAAACAAAACAAGATGAATAAAAACTCACTCATTCATTTGCTGAACCGTTTACTCCTATTAGTGTCTGCAGAGACTGCAGCCTATCACAGCGACTCTGGGTGAAGGCGGGATGCACCCAGAACAGCTTGCCGGTCCATCACAGAGCGACACACACACAATCATTCACTCTCACACTCACTCCTAGGGGTAATTTGAAACAGCCGATTAACCTAATGTGCGTGCATTTGGACTGTCGGAGGAAACTGGAGTACCCGAAGAAAACCCACGCACACACAGAGAGAACATGCAGATGCCACATAGAAGCGAGTAGCCTGGGACATGAACCCAGGACCCTCTTGCTGTAAGACCGATGTGCTTACCACTACACCACTGTGCCGCCTTGAATGAAGTTACATGTGAGTAAATAATTATTTTATTATCTTTAACCCTTTCTTTCATTTACCTCTGAAATGTGGGATGTTTTTTGGGAGGGTGAGGGTGGGGGTGGGGGGGCTCTCCTTGTATTACAGATTTGGTTATTAATGAATACCCTCCTGGGGTGGACATACCTGGAAGCCTCCGAGCGTAAGACTGACAGAGACGTCCAGAGGTGCATTGACAACACCGGCTACCGATTTGATGAGAGACATGAAGAGCAGAGGGAACCAAACAATACAGATGAGCAGCATAACAATCATCCCACCCATCCCGTACTTCACCACCTTCTTCTTCTTCTGACCCCGAGCCTGGGGGTAACGCTGGAACACACACACACATACACAAAGTCTGGTTTCCATAACTTCAGGGCACAATACATACACATATATTCATTTCCCAAACTCTAACCATAACCACTACTTGCCTAACCCTAACCCTCACCATACCCTTACCTTACAACTTACAACATTCCAAAAGAAATGTCTTCACCTTCACATTTATTGATTTATATTATGGGGCTTGCATAAGGACACACACACACACACCCCTTCACACATATAGCCAATTCATACTCTCAACACATATGTATAAAGATGACTTCCTGTACACATATCATGCACAGCTATTTATTAAATATATTTTTATTAAGTCCTGTATTGCATCCCACCTTTTTTTTTTTTTCAATCTCTTACCTTTTCAGATTCCCTCCAGCACTTGAGTATAAAGATATGACCATAGATATCCTCCACACAGATCCAGCTGGACAAGCTGAGCGTTGTGTCCGTCCACACCCAGTCCATCACAGCACGCAGCTCGGTCAGAAACGGGATCATACGAAACCTTCACAACACAGTCAGTAATTCGCGTTTGGGAAAAGGATTTGTAGCAATTCAACGACATGATATGTATTAATATATACCGGTGTAATCTGACTGGTTTGCTTTATGGGGGATAATAGACATTAATATTCGTTTCGGTGGACAATCAGAAACAATTCTTGGTATTTTTTACGGGCAGACTTATCCCTCACTGACATAAGTTAAATATTTTGAATAATTAATAATAAATCAATGAGAGAATTTGGCTTTTGTAAGATTATGGAACAGATCTCGGAGGGTGTTATCTGACGTACAGTAATTAATGATCTGAATATGTGATAAACCGCTCAATCTGAATAATTCTCCATATCAAACTTTGCATCATTTAATAATTGCTTATTATCCGGAGTGGATAATGCTTGAATCAAATATGGCTGACAAACCGTTTCTTTATGCTAGACGTTTCTAAATGCACATCTGCTGTCGCAATATGGACCAGACAGCAAACATCAAATTCTGTAACAATCTTAGAAAACCAGCAGTGGAAACCCACGAAATGCTTCAGCAAGCCAATGGCAATGAAACGACAAGCCAGGTGAGGTCACTGAATGGCATTTGTGCATCAAGAAGGATATAATGCCATCCTCCAGTGACATCTTGAAGTGTGAATTCCACTCAAACCACCTTAGCTGGCTCATCACTTTACTGCCATAGGCCTTCTGAAGCATTTCAAGGCTCTCCATGGCCGGTCACAAATGCTTGAGCAAATTACAAATGTGACCTGCTCCAGTATAATACAGATTGAGTAGAAAATTGATAAATATGAAAAGAGAATTGAATCTGCTTCAGAATGAGGTATAAAACATGATTATAGCATGAAAATGGACTGAGTTACATCACTTTGTTCGGCGCTAATCAGGAAATGCTACTTTTGAGAAAATAGTAATTACAGTTACAGAACCAATTTCTGAATGTCCGTATCTGAAACTCCCCAACACCCAAACACTAAACGAATCCGGCTCTCGACCAATCAGCGCCATCGTACTAGCGACTTCCTAGCAACAGATGAGTTCTATTTATACCGAGTCATGTCTGTTTTGAGGCTTCTCATTGGTTTAGTGTTGTATGATTGGGGGAATCCTTCTGGGATCCTGTAAGTAGGGATTCTGGTAGTGAATTTAGAATTTTTAAATTTTTTTTCTTTTCAGCGCCTTTCACTCGCTGATTCCACGTTCATTTGTATCACCTGTCTCGTTAATTTAATTATCCGTTTAACAAGTTCATGTTCCGTGTTTCAGTCAATGATTGGTGATGTTTTTGCTGTTAGAGGTAGAGTGTGTGTTTTGTTTATTCTGTGCAAGTCTGAGTGGTGGTGTATGAGCCTCTATTTTTTAGGCTTCTGTTTTGTTCTTAATAATAAATCCTTTTTAAAAATACTATTATTATTGGTGACCTGGCAGCCTTATTGAGTCATGTCCCATGCCTATGCCACTCAGGGGTTCTGCATTTTTACATTCATGCACCATATTACTATTCTACACATCTTTCCTACTGGAATGAAATGGCTGTACTGGATGTGTGATTATTCTACTTATACTACTGTAATACCTTGTTGATCGAGCAGTCCTTATCTCGAAATGCTTCTAATAGCTATAAACTTCATCCTGGCCCTAAGTAGTGAACTCATTACTTCTGTGAATGATAGAGAACTTTTTTCCTAGTTTCGATGGAAAGGATTCACCTCACCATTTCCTCGTGGCTTACAGAACTACTTTTACTCTTACGTGAATTACTTTTCAATCTCCTTATTATGCTTTCCTACACTGAAGAGAACTCAGGTTACATGGAAGTGCTCATACAGTCTTGCCTTGCTGATCCTACAACCACAAGCACATCCTCATCTGACATCACCATCAGATCGATCAATGGATTTCTCATACCCTTGAAAGAGAAAGAGGTTGACATAGTTGTAGCTCTTGGTCAGAAAGTTGCCCAGCACTCGGGTGGGGTAACCACAACGGATCTGATAGGCTGACAGACCGAAGTAAATACATTTCACAAAGTACCACACCTGGGCCACTCGATTCTGGCTGAAACGCCTGCAAGAGAGCATAGAAGCAAGGTGCACTATTAAGCTACTCAATTCTGTACAAGATGTATAGACGTTATGATGTAATAACACAACTTGTGTGTTCATGAGCTGCAACCTGAGCAGTAAGATATCCAGTACCTTTCTGTTATTCCCGGCAGAATGAAAAACATCCAAAAGTGGATACCGAACACCAGGATGACCTGAAAAATCACTTTGCCCATGACGGTTTTACGCAGGTACAAGGCCCGGTCTACTACCATGGTGCTGAACTGGATCAACACCATCACCAGGAACGGGCCTGGGACCTGATCTTCAGACAGCGATGATGTGATATCAGCTCCTCCCTGGTGTTTCTGGAAAGCACAAGAGAGACAGATAGACAGGATTATCAAACTGGAAGAACTAATAGAACAGACCGAAGAATTAACAGGAACTTGACAAAAATGTGGCCTCACGGAACTGATACATGCAGTACTAGTGAAGGCATCTACCACACACACACACACACACACACACACACATTCTCTCACTCACTCATTTGCCAAATTGCTCACTCCTACCAGGGTCACACGGAGGCCGGAGCTTATCTCAGCTCATACTGGGCGAAGGCGGGATACACAACCATTCACACTCACACCTAGGGGCAATTTGGAACAGCCAATTAGCTTAACGTGCATGCCTTTGGACTGTGGGAGGAAACCGGAGTACCCAGAGGAAACCTGTGCAAGCACTGGGACAACATGCAAACACCATACGCTGAGCCTGGGACATGAACCCAGGACCTTCTTGCTATGAGGTGGACATGCTAACCACTTAACCATTTTTGGATATAGAAGATCATCTATGATGATAAAGGGGATGAACAAGCCAATCAGAAGCCGCCTTTCATAGTGTTTCTAGGGATAGTGGAAAATATGAAAAATGAACGAGTCTTTTGAAAGAGAATGTGAAAAATCAGGAATACCCCGAAAGCTGCAAAACCGAAGACGATGATGATGAAGTCAACGGTGTCCGCCAGGAACATGACGACGTAAACGTCGGTCACTGCGCTGTACTCAGGATGGATAAGGTTATAGAAGAACTGACGAATAGGGAGATAGATCTCTCTTCCTCTGATATAAACACAAAAAACGGGTAGAAGGATTGTTTATTAGGGTGGATGCTAAAACTAACCAGCACTGGAGGTAATAATAAATGGTAACATCCGGTTTATCTTATTTATTTGGAAGATACAGTGAGAAACACATTTGCTTTATTTCTCCCTCTTATGTCTTTTAAAGAACAGTTTCATGTAAGATGTTAACGTTGAGACTGTGACTTACTTTTTGAGGAGAAAGACCTTGGCTTTGATGAGCTGCTCTCGGATTTTCTCCATGATGAGCTCTTTGCGGCTCTTGGGTTCCACCCCGATCTCACTGCTACCTCTACGGCTGCTATTCCTTGTGCTCGTGCTGCCTGGGGGAAGCACAATATATTCAATTTTACAGAGATGTGAGATGGTCTGGGAAAACCTGGCCCAAGTCAGAAAATGCATTGTTCATCAATAATGATCTGAGTCAAAAATAGGGCATCATCGCTCCAAACAGATAAAACATCATTGAATTATAGCACATGGTAAGAACCCACCAAAATTATGTTTTTTCATCATTATAATCATTGGCTGAAACGCTTAATCCTAGTAGGGTCGCAGGGAGGCTGGACCCTATTTCAACCAACTCTGGGCGAAGGTGGGGTATAATCTGAACAGTTGGCCGGATCACCGCAGGGTCAACACACACAGATCCATTCACAGTCACATCCACACCTAAGGACTATTTGGAACAGCCAATTAGCCTTATGCGCATGCATTTGGACGGTGGGAGGAAACCGGAGTACCCAGAGGAAGCCCATGCAAGCACAAGGAGGGCATGCAAACTCCACACAGAAATGCCCAAGCCTGGGTTTCGAAC
This sequence comes from Neosilurus mollespiculum, assembly GCA_030014195.1. Taxonomy (NCBI): domain Eukaryota; kingdom Metazoa; phylum Chordata; class Actinopteri; order Siluriformes; family Plotosidae; genus Neosilurus; species Neosilurus mollespiculum. The sequence goes on from JAQMYF010000008.1 coordinate 4,090,211, forward strand.
ACAGGACCATCTTGCTGTGAGGCAGATGTGCTAACCTCTACACCACTGTGCCGCCGAAATGTTATATCAGTAGAACACAAGTAGCACCCCGATCATGGACGTTTCAAAATGACGTAAATGGACATTTTCACTAGAAATAAATCGTTCCGAATCCCTCATACATACAATTAGTTCTAAAGTAACACATAACTGTAATTATCAGCCCTGAAATCAGACCTCTCACCTCTCTTGGAACGTTGGGAGGAGTGGCGAGAGATGTATGAGCCGGCACTGGAGCTCTTACGTCGCTGGTAGGTACGCTGTTCAGGTTGGCGCATGTGCACTTGTTGAGCGGATTCGAAGTCCATCGCAGTTTCCAAGTTGAATTTCATGAAGCGAGGTGGTGAGCTCTTCCTGTTTGTCTCTGATGGGCTCACCACCGCCATTTTGTCTTCGTCCTCGGACTCGTCACGATGATTAGAGGCGTCTTTTTTTGTTTCTTTGGGGTCGTCCTCGTCCCACAGACCATGGCACTGAAGTAGTGTTTCAAATAATATCAGTGGAGTTAAGGACGAGTCATTTTCCGTTTCAAATTAGGAGCATTTACAGAGAACAAACCTCTGCCAAGGCTGTACATTATCCTCCTTATTTTTATTTCTACTAAGTATTATTTTCACTTTTTTTGAATTTGAATTTTTTTGAAAATGAATTAGGATAATCACCTTGAGGATTGATCGATGGAAGAAGAGAGCAAGCAGCTGAACGAGGTCATAGTGCACGTAACCGTCTTTTTTCTCTACCCCAATGATGTTAGGAGGGTGATAGGGCTTCTTTTTGTCCACCTCCAGGTTCTGGTTGAAGGGGAAAAAGCTGAACTGGAAGAAGTATTTGATGACGATGTTAACCTAAAGGAACAGGATTAAGCTACATTTAGTCTCTGACAGCAATTAAATCAGCTCATTATTTAGCAAGACCTTAAAAGTTTATTTAAGTAGCAATATCAGTGTAGAAAGAAATTTGCCTCTGTATAAATGATAGCAGTCATCCAGAAGCGTTTGCTGGGCCGGGGAACAGACAGCATGGCCCACAGGAAGATGAGGACGGGCAGCACCAGCGTGGCCATGGAAGCTGAAATCATGTGGTTGAGGATGATGACCAGGTAGCAAACCATCTCAGAGTGAGCCACTAACAGGTTGTACAGAGCGTAGCATAGCTGCAGGCCCAGTGGCTGGGATTTGTAGAAGCGCTCCGAAGTGTCCAGCTCCTCATCATAGAACATTCTGGGTAAATTGAGGGTAAATTAACTTTGGTTCCATGAAGCGGTATGTATACATATTACATATATGTCCAATTACTAGTGTTTTATAAACCTGGTTACTAGCTTTTTTAGCTCCCGCCCACAAAGTGGCTCGGGAGCTATAGCAATGGGTTCCGTCTGTCTGTCTGTCTGTCACACTTTAGTTTCCGAACATTTAAACGCTGCGCTCTGAAGCTGGGGCTTTCAAACTTGGTATGCTTGTTCACTACTATAGGTACAACTGCTAGGATGAGTTTGTGTGTGAGTGACCTTGACCTACTTTTCAAGGTCACAGAGGCAAAACTGTATACAGTATTAGGTTTTTGGACATTTACTTGCCGCGCGATGAAGCTGAGGCTTTCGATTTTGCTATACCTGTTCTTTATTGGCATATTATGAAATGGTCATTTCGGCGGGAGCGCCTGGACCCCTGTGGTCTATTTTTAAACCTGGTTTTTCAAACCGCGTTTCCTTCAAAAAGTTTGAGAACCACTTCTTTATTAATTTCAATATAACATATTTTTATTAACATAAATTTGAATATGTTTTATGATGTTATGAGTGTATGTAAATGATACATATGGGTACCCATTAACAGGTACGACATATGGGTACCCATTAACAGGTACGACTCTGTGATCCGACAGCCCATTGGTTCAGCTGTCCTACTCATATGAAATGGGCACCTTGCATAAATCAGTCAGGCACCCTACTCAGTTCAGTTGGGTTAGGGTTAGGGTTAGGGCCAATAGGGTGTAATTGTTGGACAAGTGGGCTATTAGACCAATAGGCTGGAACTGTCAGACCAGTGGGCTGTTGGAATACAGAGCTGTAACCCCCATTCACTAGTGATTAGCCTATTTGTTTTATTTTCTATTATCAGAATATTTTGACTGAATGTCAAGGTTTCCTGGTGAAACCACCCCAGCTCACAAGCATAGTATCTCTTATTCACCAGCTCTACATCGTGTTTTGGTTCCGTGTCTGTTTACACCAACAATAACAATAAGTTTGCATGACTAAAGGAAGCATAACTTGTCGAAAGTGGAAAATAAAAATGATGTTTACTAATATCATTGAGCCTGGTGCAAAGGTCATTGATACTCGTGTACAGGAGGAAGCAAATGGTTTCAGAAAGACATTGTGGCTGATTCCATTTTATTTCCGAGAGATACCACCATATTTCTTTAGTAAATATACCTGGGAAGTAAACAGGAACCTTTAAACATATATGGACCTTCACATCAGTCAGTAGAACTAATAAAGCTTCTTGGATATTAAGGATATTTGCCAGGTACATAGGATAATGTGCTTTGGAAGTCTTACTTGTTAAGCAGTAGCTCGCTAGCCGTGAGCTCGGTGGTTTGCGAGGGCAGCAGTGCATCGTCTGACAATAAATCTGATCTGCTGTCTGAGGTCATCAGCATGAGCTGCTTCTCTTCATCACTCTCCTCTGAGTCGACCGAGAGACGATCGAAGCTCACCGCTTTGCTGTAGCTGGGTGGAACATCTGCATCTGATGTGTTTGGGACATCCGTGTCTGGGGTGAAAAGCTGACCGCACGTCCTCTCTGCTGGCAAAAGCTCTGGCCCTGAGGACTCGCCATCGTCCTTCCCAGGGCTTTTTACTTCTCCATCATCTTCTTGCCAATTCTGCTCTTCTCCTTCTCCTTCTTCTTCTTTTTCTTCTTTTTCTTCTTCTTTTTCTTCTTCATGATCTTCAGGTGCCTGTTCCTTTTCTTTAGGTTTTTCATCCTCAAACTCCAACTTAACATCCTCTAAATCAGGCTCAGTGGAGCTCCAGGGGCCTGTTTCTGTTTCCTCGAGATGTTCAGGTCTTTCGGCACAGTGAGGTAGTTCTTGCTCATCCTCCGCTTCATCGATGGTGTCATTGGTACCTTGCCGTGAGAATAACGTGATGCACTGAGTGGCCTCGCTGTTGAAAACACAGACAACCAATGGTAAACTTGTGCTGATTTCATGCTTAGTTTAATAGCATTGTGTCATTTTCATTTGTCGGGGTTGGGGTTCACATGGATGTTTTAGTAATAGGGTAAATAGTGGGGACCTCAGCATTCATTTCCTGACTCATTGGCCTTTTTTCACCAAACTGTATTCTAAAATGCATTATTTTGCTTTCCTGTGATCTGGAAAAACCTGCATGTTGAATTTTAGTCAAATTTGTGTTAAAAATAACCCAAAATTTGGACTTACGAGGATTTTTCCCATCATTTTTATCAAGTTAAAATGTAAAATGAACCAACACCTTGGTTGTATTTTTATCTGGAAAAACCTCACAAGTCTCTATTACTAGATTTTTCCAGATCGCAGGAATGCTGTTCTTTTACTGCTCACCTGGAAGTATTTCTAAGCACCGCCCCTGCAGTACGAGAGCCCAGTGATTGAAAGGAATGTTATGCTGTCAGCACAGTGCTGATGGACAGGAAGCTATGCTCTGAGGTTACATTTGCTCTGTGACATAAAGCTTGATTTGTTCCAGAGTTGAGCAAGTACTAAAAGCCACAGGGAGTGGTTTTACTTTCATAGTCTGTTGTGATGAGCCATAATTTAATATTCTACCAGGTCCTCGGTTCGTTTCTGTGTGCTGTTCTTTCCGTGCTTGCGTGGGTTTCCTCCGGGTACCCCGGTTTCCTCCCACAGTCCAAAGACATGCACATTATGCTAATTTGCTGTTTCAAATTGCCCCTAGGTGTGAGTGTGAATGCTTGTGTGTGTGTTGGCCCTGTGGTGGTCTGGCAAGATATTCAGGGTGTACCCCTCCTTCGCCCCGTGTCCAGCCTCCCCGTGACCCTTATAGGAGTAAGTGGTTTTCCAAGTGACTGAGTGAGTGAGTGTTCACTAATAAACAAATGTCTTTTGTGGAAATATCAAAAATTGGATATGTAGATGTTGTTAATGCTAAAATTAATGATGCTAGCTTATAAGGCTAAATAGGCAGTACGATTCACCTGTTTTTAATAGAAACGGCTAATTATAATGGTTATTTATATTCTAACGTGCAGCTCTTCCAGGAAGGCTGCTCTCATGTGTCCTTGCTCATCACTGCTCAATGCACCAAAAAGAAAATTGGGATGGCTGGGAAAGATGGCGGACCAGAAGAATTTCTGGGTCCAGCGAGGATCAAGGGATGAGGGGATGACAAATATGGGTTTTGAGATGTAACTATACAGTCTATAGCCATGTCATACTTAGACAGTGTAATAATGGAGGACTCTGTAGTGCACGTTCTGTCTCTGGGACTATTTAGCAATATCCACCTCACCATGAATGAATATTTATTATGTACACTATACAGCGATAATTTTTTTTATGATGGTCGAAACTCTTTCTCTTTAAGAAACTTTTCGAGCGAAACTGAATAGACATAAGGAGTGAACATGAGTGAGGACGAGTAAGAGTGTTAAAGTGATCTGGACCTGGAGACGTTGCTGCTGCCGCTGTCTCCAGAGGAGTTGGACACGTCCACGTTGTACATTTTGCGTAGCTTGGGCCGAGCGCGTTCGCTGGTTTTCGGCACATGTTGAGGTACATCATCCAGGTCATCCAGTGTGGACTCGCGGGAAAAGAGCATGGTGGCCTCTGTGAATGCGCTGGATGGAGATGGATGGAGATGTGGAGGAAGAAACAAATGAATGAATGGAATATGATGATGATATATCCTTACTAACATCAAAAACAAAAAAAAACCAAAGTAACCTCACTGTTTCCCTGAAGTGATTCATAATAATACTGCAAACAGTGTGAAATAAAAAAGAAACCAAAAAAGGTTAATTTATACCAACAAGACATTCTATGTGGGTGGCATGGTGGTGTAGTGGTTTGCGCGTCCACCTCACAGTAAAAAGGTCCTGGGTTCGAGTCCCAGGCTCGGTGAGAGTGTTCCTGTGTAGGGTTTGCATGTTCTCCCTGTTCTTGCATGGGTTTCCTCTGATCACTCCGGCTTCCTTCCACAGTCCAAAGGTGTGAATGTTAGGGTGAATGTAAATGATTGGGTGTGTGTTGGCCCTGCGATGGACTGGTGAGCTGTTCAGGGTGTACCCCGCCTTCGCCACGTGTTGGCTGAGACAGGCTCCAGCCTCCAGCAGTATGGTACATTAATAAATGAATAAATGAAGATAATTATGTGCTCAGGGTGCACCATGCCGCTCGGCTGGGACTCGGTGTGGATAATGGATAGATGGATGAATATTAATTTGATCAGGAAACAAACAATGTGATGCAATGCAGTAACGGATGCTGTGACTAAGATCTTGTGTGTTCCAAGGTCTCTATATTGTTCTGTGATAGAGTACCAATGCACACGGATGGAGACACAAACACACACTGATACCTGGAGATGCTGTCTCGGGATGCCACAGAGTCCTGGCTTTCTAACGTGTATCCTCTGCGTCTGCGCCGGGGTTTCTGAGAACCTGAGATCGAGTCCTCCTCACTGATCTGATCCAATCCAGACTCGCGAGACACATTCAGACGCATCTGCTTTTGATAGTACACGTGGATGCTCTCACGTGATGGCACGTTGCCCTGAGATCAGAGTAAAAGTGAATTTCTGCTTTGAATTTTATCTTCATATGTTAAAATAGACTAAATAAATCTGAGACCAAAGGGATCACTACACAAACTTTTTATTATTTCAAAAATGACATTTCACTGGAAATATTAATAGACTTGAACTTGTGTGTGTGTATTAATATGTGTTTGTGTGTTTATATATATATATATATATATATATATATATATATGTGTGTGTGTGTGTGTGTGTGTGTGTATGCATGCGCTTGTATATGTGTGTGTTTGTTTATGTGTGTGTGTATGTGTGCGTGTGTGTGTGTGTGTATATGTGTGTGCACGTATGTACATATGTGTGTGGGTGCTTGTCTGTGTTTGTGCATGTGTGTATGTGTATATAAATGTGTGTATGCGTGTGTAGGCGTGTGTATGTGTGCATGCGTGTGTGTGTATGTGTATATATGTGTGTGTGTGTGTATGGGTGTGTGCGTTTGTGTGTGGGTTTGTGTGTGTGTGTGCATGTATGTGTGTGTGTGTGTGTGTGTGCGTGTGTTTATGTGCGTGTTCCTCACCTTTTTGACCTCTCGGGTAAGCATGCAGCGTTCGATGCGCAGCACGGTGGATATATCGATGTACTCTTTGCAGATACTGTTGATCCACACGGTGAGACTCTCCAGAGTGGTCAGGAACAAAACCCACGTAAACTTAATGATGTTAAAAACCCTTTTAATAATGTTGTCTGTAAAAAGGAAGGGAAATCACGCCACCTTAACAGTTAAACAGATTTTTAGAAATATACACTTAATCCTACTATTAGAGTCACGGGGAGGCTGGAGCCTATTACAACCGACTCTGGGTGAAGGAAGACCATCACAGGGAAACACACAACCATTTACACACCCAGGGGCAATTTTTTGCAACAGACAATTAGCCCGAAATGCATGTCTTTGGACTGTTGAAGGAAACTGGAGCACCCGAAGAAAACTCCACATAGAAACGCCCTTTCTGAGCCCAGGACTGGAACCCAGGACCTTCATGTTGTGTGGCGGCTGCACTAAACACTACACCACCGTGACAGCCAGCATTTAAACAGATTTTTAATAGATACCTGGTCCGTCCTTCTTCTCCTCTTCTGAACTATGTTGTTCCTCATCTCCTATCTCAATTGCCACTTGACCTACTTACACACACACACACACACACACACACACACACACATTTTACTGTATACTAATAAAATAAACCAACACAAAGGTTTATGTTCACTCTATTCCGTACTATGTGTAAAATTTGTAGTCATCTACCTTCCTCCTTGTCTTTCCGATGTTTACGCCCTCTTCCGTATCTTTTCCAGAAATGCCGACGCTTCCCACCCCGCTCCTTAAGAGCGGTTTTGGAGTCTGTGACCCACGCTTGGTACACAAACTGCAGAGCAACACAAGTCGCAATTACATCATTGCAGTTGCTTTATACACCAGGGTTCTAACACTTCCTGCAGATTTGAATGTTTTCCCTGCACCAACGAAACCAGTTCAACGCAGGAAACGTTGTTAATTAGCTAATCAGTTGAATACAATGTGTGGGGGAAAAAAAAACACTAAAATGTGCAGGACAGGTGCTCGGATTGAGAACCTCAGAGCCTTAGACATCTACATAAACAAGCTTTAAAGGAGCCCATTCACTAGTGAATATCTGATATGTTTTATCTTCCATTATCAGCTCATTTTGGATAATTCCAGCTCATGGGTTTAGCATCTCACATTCACCTGTTTTGGTTCTGTATCTGTTTACAATAACAATATCAAGACGACATGAACAGAGGAACGATCTTTTACTTGCGTAACTTGGCATTGAAACACCGAATCCGAGATGACGTAGAAGGTACACAAGATGAAATGGTAAGAAAGAGACATGTGCAGGCATGCAGATTCTAGAGACATACTGTATAAAAGATGGTGATGTTTACTAATATCCTGGTGCCCGGTGCAGGGGTCATTGATACTTGTGTACAGGAGGAAGCAAATGGTTTCAGAAAGGCACTGTGGCCGATTCCATTTTATTTCCAAGAGATACCACTGTATATTATTTATTATATATACAAGTGAATGGGTTCCTTTAAAGAGTTTGAATGAGTTTCACAGAGTCACAAAACTCCAGCCTGAAGTCAAATAACCATCAACTTGACAACACCATCTACAAATCTACCCTGATCTGGAATAACCGAGTAAGTCCAATTTTACATATATCTGCACTTACTAGGTTTAAGGTAACAGGTTACAAGGTAAAATGAACCCACACTTTGGGGTATTTTGGTCGGGAATAACCTCACAATTTTCCCTTACTAGTCTAAACTTACTAGGTTTTTTGGCACAACGTCGCTTCACTAATACATTCCTAAGATTTAATTGTGGTTAATTAAATTCAGGCTTAAAACCAACCAAGATAAAGAACGGGACAATGGATCGCAGTTTTTTTTAGTTTTTGGTTTTTTTGCCCCACTGGCACAGAAATAACGTTCACAATATGAACTATAATTCATTTTAAAGATACTTTCATTTGTTTGGTTTGTAACGATGACTAGTACACAGTGGAGCAAACCATACAGGCTGGTCACAAGACAATAAATAAACAAATCCCGAAATTCAGGTTTCAACCAAAACTTTTTTTATTCCATGTTGCATCATCTGAGAAATTCTTTTACGCCTTCGAGAACCTTAAACGCATTTATTCAGCAACATGGAATGAAAAGGAAAGACAACCGATAGACACAAACCATAAACAAACACAAGGAAGCAGACAAACACAGCATGACCTTAAATGATACCTTGGCTGCCCTGATAAGATACTGAAGGATTGTTTTGGGCAGTTTTAATATCGACCTGGGCAAAGCCAGGATGGCTGAGGCAAACTTTCCGATCGCTCGCTGAAGGAAGAAAAAAAGAGGCAGCCAGGGTCAGAAGGAACATGTGGAAATACGTTGAGGACTATAAGACAAACTACAGAGTACTGTACGGGTTACAATTCTAGGATGAATCTGTCTACTGTTTAGCACAGGGAGTATGCAGGTTTGAATACAAGCTATAAATGAGTAAAGTAAAATGAAACTAAAACTGGGGCTGGTCATCTGAAAAACTGGATAAATTTGAAAGTAGCATCGCTGTAGGGCTCCAGATAAACCCTCCAAAGCCACACCCCTGGTTCCTGCGCGGTACGGCGACACCATAAGGTGGTGGTGGCGGCTCAGTGGTTAAGGCTTTGGGTTACTGATCAGAAGGTTGCTGGTTCAAGTACAAGTACCACCAAGCTGCCACTGTTGGGCCCTTCAGCAAAGCCCTTAACCCTCAACTACACAGACGTATAAATAAGCCACTTTGGATAAGGGTGTCCGCTAAATGCCACCAACTGTTAAATATAAATGTAAGGGAGACACAGAAGCATCTGACTGGTTATTTCCCAGCAGACCATGGGGCCGTGATTGGTCAGCATTTGTACACGATTACAGTGGCCACAGGCTTCTTTCAGATCTCATGACTTATTGATTGCTGTCAGGGTGTGAAGACAATTTAAACCAAAATAACTGTTTGTTTATACAGATAATAAGTTACCAACCCTACCTTTAATGCTGTCTAAGCTGTTTATATGTCGGATAGCCCTCATAATATATCGTCACTTCTATGTACAGTATGTTACGCCATACTAACATATTTTGAACATTTTTTAAAATCCTGATGTCTGGATGTTTTAGTTGAGTCTCCAGTATTAGTGTTTTGTAGTAAACTGAGGTAAATTTATAACTTTTCCAAAAGTTTTCAGGCCTGGAATGGGTTCCATCTGTCTATCTGTCCGTCCGTCACACTTTAGTTTCTGGACATTTACTTGGTGCGCGCTGAAGCTGGGGCTTCCAAACTTGGTATGCTGGATCACTACTATGAGTGCTAGGACGGGTTTGTGTGTGAGTGACCTTGACCTACTTTTCAAGGTTACAGAGGAAAAACTGAAGCTGAAGCTGGGGCTTCCAAACTTGCTACGTGTTCTACTCTGGCGTATTATGAAATGGTCCTTTCGGCGGGAGCACCTGGACCCCTGTGGTCTATTCTATTTCTTGTATCTAGTCTTCTTTTTTTAATCTTAAAAAAACTATCATTGCTACTACATAAGTAATGAGTTACTTGTTTCACAGATGTTCGAATACCTTGACTATAACTGTAAATAGCGTCAAGTTAAAAAAATAAAAATAAAAAATTCAGAACATGATGTCAGTGGAAAAATCACAGCAATCATGCTACAGTATGAGGCTAACAATCATTAGTCGAGGCTAACAGCGTCATTCCTGTACCGTACAGCCCAAATCCTATCACCTGGAATGCAGATTTCCTGTGAGGTTCATCATCTTTTTTATCTTCTTCCTCCTCCTCCTCTTCGCTGTCAGTCTCAAACAGGTAATAATCTCCGCTCCTCACCACTAAAAGAAAGAAAGGGTGCGAATAGTCATTCGCTCTATAGCGCAGGCCACTCAGCAAGCGTGTATGAGTGTAGAAATGTTTTATCATGAGGACATTTTATAATCCACAGAGGTAGAAATGATTGCAGTGCATGAATCCCCGACTAAGGAACCAGTTTATACAGGATCTGATCATTACAATTATATATATGGATTGTACACAATGGATGCCTTGTACACAAGCCTCAATCCAGACATACCACAGTATTTAATTACATCTGGAGATTGTGATGATGTTAATAACACTACAACACTACACAACAGACATGGAAGTGTTAAAGCAAGTGAGAAAAGCTGAAAGACTTTAGGACAGAGACAGAGCCTGAATACTAAAGAAGATTCTTTATGTAGTAGATATGATTAAAACAGCTCCCACTAACTAACCCAGAATGACAGCATCAAAAATGAAGCAGGGATGGTTAATGGTTCGAAATAAAAACAGACCAGGAACATTTGATCCCCTGTGTCCTGTCCTGTTTGCACTGTAGGACAGGAACTGGAGTAGGGAAAACTGCCTTGTGTCCTTGAACAGAACAGCCTCAATGGACAGGGTTAGGGTGGGAGTGTTGAAATAGGAGCGTGAACAAAAACCACGAGCATGTAGAAAGGAAATCGACTTCTGTGGATGAAGGATAGAAATAACAAAAAAACTAGAACGCCACAGAACAGAGATGAACTGCTCAGCCTGATGCAGGAGTAGGCTCAATTAATTAATTAATCAATCAATCAATCAATCAATCAATTAATTAATTTAAAGGTACAGTATGTAAGATTTGGCAGGTGTCTAGCGGTATCTAGCGGTGAGGTTTCACATCGCAACTAACTAAAAATGCCATTCCCGGCTCCTCCACTTTAAAGCCTGTATGGTTCTGAGCTAATGTAGAAGAAAGTAGCAATCCAAGATGGCCTCCTTCTTGAGAGGGGACCCGCTCCCCATGCAGATTTAAACAAGTTATTCTAAGTTTACGAATACTCAACGACTTTTTTTTTTATGATTATAGATGAATGAAAACTTATTTATTGATGATGTAGTTAATTTTGCCTAAAAGATCGTCCAAAATGTTACACACTGTACCTTTAACATACAACCATGAAAAAAAAAAAAAAAAGAAACCACTTTTAATGGGGATCTCTATTAAAAGTGGACCCTTAATTTTTTCCGACGGTTGGTATGTTGCATTATAATAAAGAGAAGTAGTGTTAATAGCAACACCAATAATAATGATGATAATAATAAGAAGAAGGAAAACGTTTTTAATAATAAGCAGTCAAGACTGATCAGTTCATTCTCAGACGTCTCTGTGAAAGAGAGAGTTCCCAGCCATTTTTTCTTTCTTTCTTTTTTTATTTCTTAAAGGAAGCCAGACTGGAAAGATGGACTCTCTTTTTCTCTGAATGAAGGTGAATTAAATTGAAACCACGGCAGAGATTCACAACTGTGGGCTCTGGGGACCAGGCCAATTGTTTAATTCACTGACGTCAGTCCAAGCCAAAGACCCAGTACCACCCAGGTATTAGCATTTTTCCTTTCCTTAGATGCAATACAGTACATATCTATTTAAGGCTCTGAAGATTTCAAGGGTAAACATGAATTTTAAAGCAATGTACAATGCCACGTGGAGATATATTTACAGTCTTGCATAGATATTCACCCTCCTGGAACGATTAAATATCTTTGGAGTGTTAGAACCCAGGACTGGAATTGACTTCATTGAGATTTTTACCAGGATACATACAATATATCCAGCATTTAAAGGTACAAAGTATTTAAATAAACATAAAGCGAACTTCAAGCGCCTTTAACAAACAACCTGCTTGTTTTTTTATGTCGTACAAAATTAGTGGAACGACGACAGAGGCGATTGATGTCGGTTTGGTTGTGGTGGATTTGAAAGTTGTGTAGATGCGTGCACATATTTAATATGTGTTGTAGGTCCGTGATGGGAAAATTCATACGAAAGGGATATGATTGTCGCAAGACAAAATGATCTGTGATACTTGGTGACGACCAGCATATAACAGTACAAGGTGATGCTGTGGATTTAATGTAGAGTAATCATTGGACTATTGTAAGCAAACCGTACGATTCTGAGTCATGTAAGGCATCGCACAGCAGACCTAGGAACTGGACCTGACGTTGAGAGTTACATATACTCACTCGCTCACTCACTCATTTGCTAAACCATTTACTCCTATTAGGGTCACGGGGATGCTGGAGCCTATATCAGCCGACACCGGGCGAAGGCAGGGTACACCGTAAACAGCTCACCAGACCATCACAGGGCAACACACACATAACCATTCTCACTCACATTCACACCTAGGGGCACACCACACGTTAGCCTAATGTGCATGTCTTTAGACTGTGGGAGGAAACTGCAGTACCCAGAGGAAACCTATGTAAGCATGAGAATTACATGCAAACTACACGCAGAGACCCCTCTGCCCAGGAATTCACCCCAGGACCCTCTTGCTATGAGGGCCGAACGTGCTAACCTCTACACCACCATGCAGCACAAATTTTTTCAAGTTGAAAGGAGACTGTTGAGGAACAGCGATCTGTAAATTATATTGAGATCATGCGGCACTTTATTAACACAAACGTGGAGTCCATTCTACTAATAATGTAACAGATAAATACTTCTGCAATCACAAGCTTTATTTTATTTTTTTTTTAATTGTTAAACATTTTTAGACGTTTTTTGTTTCCTTTACTTAAATTTTATACCCATTTGTTTATCATCCTTTTGTGGGAAATACAGACTTATTATCCTAACTGAGTCTTTTTCAGGTCGAGGTTGTTACACTACAAAACGCAGAAAAGTTCGAGGTTGGATAATGTAAATACTTTTTGCAAGACAATTAATTTTTTGCATTCATTTTATATTTGAATATAAATACACAGTCCACACTAGAATTATTGGCACCTTTCAAGAAAATCGACAAAATGATTGTATATATTGAATATCACCAAAAGAATGAATAATAATAATAATTCACTTGATTCAAACCGTTTCAGGAAATGACGATATTTTCTTTAGACATGAAGTAAATAAATAAAAATAGCAATATATTCTCTGAAAATCTGTGGAAAAATTAGAGCTATGTCTAACCAATATTTAAATTATCGCTAAACTAAACAAAAAAAATTGCAAAAAAAGAAAAAAGAAAAAGAAGAAAAAAATAAATAAATAGAAAAATAAAACACATTCACACTTACATCCACACCTAGTTTTAATTTGGAACAGCCAATGTGCATGTCTTTGGACCGTGAGAGGAAACCAGAGTACCCAGAGGAAACCAGTACAAGCACAGGGAGAACATGCAGACTCCACACAGAAACGACTGAGCCCGGGACTCAAACCCAGGACCTTCTTGCTGTGCTAACTACTACACCATCATGCCACCCCAATCCTAATTTGGTACACTGAAAAGGCTCCAATGATCCCTCACTCACTCTTTTTCTGAGCCGCTAAATATTATCCGACACTGGGCGAAGGGGGGATACACCCTGAACAACTCACCAGATCAGCGCCAACACACACACACACACACACACACACACACACGTCTAGGGTCAATTTGGAACTGCCAACTAGCCTAATGTGCATGTCTTTGGATTGTAGAAGGAAACTGGAGTACCCAGAGGAAACCCACTCAAGCATGAGGAGAACATACAAACTCCACATAAAAACGCCCTTGCCAAGACCCAGACCTTCTTGCTGTGAGGCGGATGTGCTAACCACTCCGCCACCGTGCCGCCCCATTCATGAATCTTCAGTTTTCAAAAGCAAGTTCTAGATACCCGTCCAGAACAAGGTAAATAAGCCCTTCCTGAAAGCAGTAAACAAAACGACACAAGGGCGGCCTTAGTATACCATCACTGGAAATGTTTAGCAAAGATGTGGATTGCATGCTCTATAGCGCCCACTATAAGGTATGGATAGAGGACTGTTAAGAGATTGGTGGTCTGCTGCCTCTGAGGATTGATAGCCGTACTGTAGAATTATTTATTTTATTTTAATCTGAAGCTGTGTGGATTGAAGCGAAGGAAGCTTGTCAGAAAAATTCAAAGGGCATCTTGCTGAGACTAGAGTTGTGCATCGATCCTGGTATCCCGCAGGATGCAACAAACAAAGTCACACAGGCGGGAGGTCTTCATTTTCATGCGAGCATGAGCAAGTAGTCAGATATGAGGCTTGCAAGACAGACATGTTCATGCGCAGTGCATTTACAGCCTTCATTCATTCCTCCTTAGTAACTGCCTGGTCAGGGTCACTGTAGCTGAAATGGAACTACTAGTTTGTTTTTGTTTTATTTATTTTTTGGGGGGGGAACATAAACCAAAGAAATGTGTTAAATTAAAAAACAAAAATCATAATTGCGTGAGCGGGACGTAAAAAAACAACAACAAAAAAAAAAACAGTCCCGCGCACATCTCTAGTTGAGACCAACTATGAACTTGTGGGATGTAGCTGAGGTTGAGAATGTGTCAGAACCAGAATTCACGCGCCAAGCGGGCATCCCAACATCTGTCTGAAGAAAACTTTTCTTTTGTACCTATGTAGTATACATATATATTTCGTGAATGGTGCCAGTAATTCTGGAGCTTCCGATAAGCCTTAAATAGATCCAGGAGAAGCATAAGGCCTGGGTGATTTGAGTTTGCTCATTGGTCGGTCTCAGAGCCCTGGTGCAGCATGGGAATCTTTTGAGTTCTGGTCAAGGACACAAGGAACACTTAGAGCAGAGGAAATTATGATAGTAAACCTACTGGAAGCATGGTCAACCCAAGGCCTCCACCACTGCTTTTTTTTGGCCTTGGCTTTCTCTTTCTCTGCTCCTACAATAAAATGGTGGCAAGATCATTAATATAACTGAATAATAAGAATAAAAAAAATGTATCACATACAAGTAAGTGCATTTTCTTGTATCTATGGTGCAAATATTTATAATGACATAGGATGAAGTATCGTTACAGCACACAGGCTTTATCAAAAATACGATTTGGTCTATATCATCCACTTTAGCTGCTGGTCTACACCGGTTTAAACCTCAGATGCGTCTGTCGTACCATCATCATCATCCTCTTCACCAGCATCGGGTGGAATTTGGGTCTGGCTGTCTGTAGACTCCTGGGTGAGGCTCAGCATCTTCTCCTTCCCCTTTTTAAACTTCTCCTGTCTGGTCTTAATGCGATCCATCCTGGGTTAAGGCAGGTCACATTCATCAGATATGATTCCATCATAACAAGCTTACTTATATTCGGAAAAACCTGGCTGCAATCCTTAAACATTACACATAAGCTACATTTCAACCATTGGTGATGTATATAAGTCTTTAGGGGAACACACAGGAAGTGATTTGCAATGACCAGTGACCCTCTGTTGGGCCTTTGACCAAGGCCCTTAACCCTCAATCGCTCAAATTGTACAAAAGTGCTAATTGTAAGTTGCTCGGGATAAGATGTAAATATAAATGTAACTGGCTATTCTCAATGCGAAGGAGTAGCAGTTCTACTCCGAGCTCCTTCCAGATGACAGAACTTCTCTCTGAGGGAGAGCCCTGCCACCCTGCGAGGGAAGCTCATTTTAGCCGCTTGTATTCGCGATCTTGTTCTTCCCAAAGCGCGTGACCATAGGTGAGGGTAGGAGTGTAGATTGACTGGTGGAGGCTATAATCTAAGTTTCAATTCAATTCAATTCCATTCCTTTATAGAAACAACAAGAATAAGTTCAGCATCTCTTCAAAAACGGCATGGCAGATAAAATGTGATGCCTCGGTCTGCATTTCCAAATCCATTGCGATTTTCTGTGAGTCTACATTTATATATGTTTATTTAAAGTTATATACAAACTTCATTACCTAGCTAACTTGTGCAAATGTTCCTGTTAGCTAACATCTTTTCTCATTGAGTAAGTTGTTTCCCAGTTAAGTTTATCTGTTAACTTTATCCCTGAGATCTTTTGACAATGCCTTGCCACCCATAGTTGATTATTTGTTGGAATAATTTGTTGTAATACATTCATTCATTCATTCATCTTCTTCCGCTTGTTCCAGGATCGGGTCGTGGGGGCAGCAGCCTAAGCAGTGACTCCCAGACATCCCTTTCCTTAGCCACTTCCTCCATCTCTTCCGGGGGGATGCCAAGGCGTTCCCAGACCAGCCGAGAGATGTAGTCCCTCCAGCGTGTTCTGGGTCGGCCCC
>JAQMYF010000008.1:4150689-4169817 GCA_030014195.1 Neosilurus mollespiculum
AGAAAGAGTGAGTCCTAGAGAGAGAGACAGAGAAAGACACAGAGAAAGAGAGAGAGAGAAAGAGAGAGAGAGAGAGAGAGAAAGAGAGAGAGTCCTAGAGAGAGAGACAGAGAAAGTGAGAGAGACAGAGAAAGAGAGAGAGAGAAAGAGAGAGAGACAGAAAGACGAAGAGAGACAGAGAAAGAGAGGCAGAGAGAGAAAGAAAGACAGAGAGAGAGAGAGAGAGAGAGAGAGAGACAGAGAGAGAGACAGAGAGACAGAGAGAGTTGAATCAATCTCACCTGTTCATCGGCATCAAAGTCCTGGTTGTACTGCGCCATTTCTTCCACTGGTCTCTTCTTCTCCAGACTTCGACACAGCAGCCAGGTGCCCAGGCCTGCCATGAACATTCCAATGTCTGGCAGAAACACTCGGATTCCATTTCCCACATCTGCCCCTTGAACACTAATCACAGATCAAAAATTAAAATCAGTCCATGTGCTTCATGGCGTAGTCTGATTAGAGCATTAAAATTAGTCTACACATCATCCCAATATATAAAGGAGCATTCCGGTGCAACCACAACGTGATTGGGAATTCACCGATGATGTGTTCTAAAGATATAAACACACCTATCACTCTTTCTTTTTCCAGATATGAGGCTAGTAGATGAACAAAAGTGCCTACAAGTGGCTTCACAGCATTTAATCATTCATTTATCCCCAGTACCTGCATGGTCAGGGCTCTGGTCATTTAAATTAGGCTTTGTTTATGTTTTGGGAATAAGAATCAACCTAATTCATTAAAAAATTTCAACACACATCTATTCAGTTCAATTCAGTTGTATTTGTACAGCATTTTATTATTATTATTTTTTGACATCGCAGGGGCTTTTTACATACATTTTCATCTGTATTTAAGACCCATTATGAACTTGAGTGATGTAGCTGAGGATGAAGAACTGTCAGAACGCAACTGTAAATTCTATGTGCTATTCTATTCACTATGCTTGCAGTGCTACAATATCTAATTCTGTGTGAACTGCTTAAATTTCAATACAACTGCAAAATAGGGGTGTTCGAAAACTTTTCACATGCAGTGACGCTAGGGTCGTGCGGAGCCGGGAGCCGATCTCAGCCAACTCCGAGTGAAGGTGGGTACATCCTGAACAGCTCGTCAAGCCATCGCAGGGCCAACACACAACTATTTACACTCACACTCACAACTAGGGGCAATTTGGAACAGCCAATTTCCCTAGCGTGCATTTCTTTGGACAGTGAGAGGAAACTGGAGTACCCAGAGGAAGCCCACGTATGCACAGGGAGAATATGCAAACTCCACAAAAACACCCTTCATGAGCCCGGGACTTGAACTTCTTGATGTGAGGCAGATGTGCTAACCACTGTGGTTAGCACATCTGGAAGAATATATACAGTAAATATATATTGTCAAAAGTATTCACAATCGCTACAGACCTCCAAACTTCATGTGGCCTTCAGATTAGCTTAAGAGCACTGCATAGAGAGCTTCATGGAATGGGTTTCCATGGCCGAGCAGCTGCATCCAAGCCATACATCACCAAGTGCAATGCAAAGGATGCAGTGGTGTAACGCACGCCGCCACTGGACTCTACAGCAGTGGAGACGCATTCTCTGTAGTGACGAATCACGCTTCTCCATCTGGCAATCAGACAGAGTCCTGACCTCAACCCGATAGAACACCTTTGGGATGTATTAGAGCGGAGACTGCGAGCCAGCCCTTCTCGTCCAACATATGTCTCGTTCAACGTATGTTTCAAATTAATACTTGGGCCATTACGCCAGTGCACTGTATTACGCCCTTCTATGCATCTAGAGCAAAATTGGCAAATTGAAACATTGCACCCCGAATCCAATCCTTCATTCACGTCGTTGGAGTCGAAGCAGGCAATGTGCGGGATTGCTGGGTCAGGAGGAAGAAGGATGAGGTGGGTTTAACTCACATGACCGTTATGGCAGCCATGAAGACATGGCCTGGGTCATCCTGAGACAAACAGGGCTCTAGCACAGCTGCGACAGGCCCGGCATGCTAGGAGTGGATTTCAAATTGTTCAAGAAAACAACAGATGTATGAAACAGACGGATCATGAGGCTGATTGAAAGTGTAAACTCCATGCGATGCCTTAGGTACAGGAGGATGGATAAAGTAAAGTACGTACGCTTAAAAACACAATTAAGTGCAGCAGCGATCATTTCCCCACATCAAAAAAGTATTATTGGTGTCCATTTTCCAATAACAACTCAAACACCATTTGTACCCATTGAGGTCTCGTGAATAAGCACCATCTGTGATGATGCAAAAATGGGAAGTTTAGTGGAATGCAGATCCCGCCCCCTTTTTTCCAGTTAGAGCTTCTTACACAGCTGTGGTGTACTACAATACTTAGATTTTATATGCCACTCCACCCACCTATAAAATCAGCATTTCCCATATTAAACGATATAAATATTTCTCTTTAGAAGAACATCACGCTTCTGTCAAACAACCACTGTGGAAATCAGGCTTTTTCCCACTAAACCAGTTTCTTCGAAACAGTTTCTTTCCCAATCCTATAAAAGCCTTGAGGTGCACCGTGTTTGGGTTTGCATATACATAAGCGGAACTTAAAATCCCAGAAAAATGGATGTTTCAAGTTCGATAAGTTGAATCTAAAAATAAGAATTGTTGTGGCATTAATGCATGCTGTCAATGAGATATTTAAATGACTCATTCACTCACTCAGGGATACACCCTGAGCAGCTCGCCACAGCGTCTCACATTCATTCATACCTACAGGCAATTTATAACAGCCACTTAGCCTAATGTGCATGTCTTTGGACTGTAGGAGGAAACTGGAGTACCCAGAGGAAACCCACGCAACACAGGGACAACATGTAAACTCCACACGGAAACGCCCTAGCCAAGCCCGGGACTTGAACCCAGGACCTTCTTGCTGTGAGGTGGACGTGCTGACCACTAAATGACCACTGACTGCCAGCCTGTGCTTCAGATCAAATTGTTTACGAGCAGAAACGGCTCTGGGTTGTTGGCAAACACAAACAAAAACCATGCAATTATTCCTGCAGTCAGGAAAGTATGAAACCCTTTACTGGGTTTCCAGCCTGAGTTCACCTCATAAAAGCTGAGACTTGCAGAGCAGCTAATCAACACCTGCTAAGAAGATTCCTCTCTAATTAGAGCCAACTGGTGTTTCCAAACTTTTGAGGTTTCCCCTTTAAAAAGCATGCAACAAACCTTGAAATAAGTCAAGAGGGTTCTGAGGGTTTCAGGAAGTCCTATTTAACTGGATAAATAAGTAGATCCAATAGATCCATATCCACTGTCAGCACAGTAAAGGCTAATTTTAACAAAGTGACCTCAATTTGACCTCGAGAAAGTTGATTAAGATAATGGTCCTCTAACTCAGGCAAGAGGGTGTTGAGATGGAGTTGGGTTTCAAATGTAAAGGTCCCATGACAAATAGACGATAAAATCGTTGTGCAAAGGCCAAATTTAATGTATTTTGACAAGGTGACCCCAGTTCGCCCTTGAAAAAATAGGTCAAGGTCATGATCCTTATAAATCATGTGGGAGGGTATTGAGGTGAACTTACGATTAAAAATATGAAAGCCTAATAACAAACTGAGGATCAACTGTCATATAGCGAAGGCTCATTTTGACGGATTTTGAAAAAACTGACCTCAATTTGACCTTAAAAAAATAGGTCAAGGTCATGGTCCTCTAACTCATGCAAGAGGGCGTTGGGATGGAGTTGTGTTTTAAGTGTAAAGGTCCTATGAGGAATTGACAATGAAATTATGCTGCGAATGCCAGTTCAGATGAATTTTGACAAAGTGACCTCAGTTCGACCTTGAAAAATAGGTCAAGGTCATGGTCATCAGAACTCATGTCAAAGGGTGTTAAGATGAACTGTGTGATTTTTAAAAGGTTAAAATTTGAAATGGATGATCAGTAATTGTATGGCGAAGGCCAATTTTGATGACCTTAATATGACCTTTAAAGTAAAGGCCAAGGTCATGATTCTCAGAAGTCATGCGAGAGGTTGTTGGCGTTGACTTACATTTAAAAAAGGAAGGTTCTGTGAGAAAATGATGATTAATAATTGCGTGATAAATGTGCATGACGGACTGACAGACAGACGGACGAATGAATGCATTACCAGATCCACCCTCAACATTCCTTGTTTGGAGCAGATAAAAAGACAATGCAATGTCGGTTTTTATCTTTTTTGGTCCAAAGCGGCCACTTTACACTCATCTCTCCCTGGCGTGCCAGCTCTAAGTCAATTTGGCGGCTCTGTTTCCTCACTTTTGCATGCCAGGTTTAAGAGGAAAGACACATCACCGTCCCGTAATGTCACGGCTAAATGCCTTCGCTGGAGTAACAGGTCAATTAGGGGCATAAACAGTTTACAGTTCAGCTTCCTGCCACTTTCGGCGGCTCCACTCTTCATGAAATAAATCCACAGACACGCAGCTCGCACTTATGAGAAACCGCGGCTAATTGTATCAGGGTCTTAGGAGAGCTTCTGCATGTCAGATTTGGCACTGAAAAATGTGGGCTTTCAAAAGCAGGTCAGGTGTAAGTGGGTTTAGCGCTCAGGTGGAGCTGTATGGAGAGATGGGCAGACTGCCTGACACGCACATAAGTGGCGGTAATGCTGTTTGTCTCTGTTTGTTTCCTGCTAACAGCAGGATGATGCTTACACAAGCAAGCAACTCAATAATTTAAAAATATCACAAAGGTCTTTCTCGCTCTCGACTTCAAACAACCAAGGGTGAGTCAATAATTTTCCACCACTTACAATTATTAGTAGCACAGCATGCACTGTGGGTGTTATCTATTCCATGGACACTGGGAGCTAAACCTGATTTTTCACAAGCATTACATATTTTTACAGCGTTACTATAAAACATGTTTACTCGCAGCGCTGCAAAGCACTACATTCGCAGAAGGATATTTCAAACTGTAAATTCGGACTACAGCTTCACTAGTTGGGGCTATGCAGTACTTTCACTGGGACTTGAATCCGACACACAGTAAATAATACTCTGTATTAGTCTTTTGGTATATACAGCAAGCTCACGATCAGAAAACTCCCACGTGTGAATGCTAAACAATACAATTCGAGGCTACGGACCAATAATAACCTCACTCACTCATCTGCTGAACTGCTAAATCCTACTAGAGTCGCAGGGAGGCTGGAGCCTATCTCAGCCGACACTGGGCGAAGGTGGGGTACACCCTGAACAGCTTGCCAGATTATTACAGAGCAACACACACTCTCACACTTACACCTAGGGGCAATTTGGAACAGCCAGTTAGCCTAATGGGTGTAATTTGGACTGTGGGAGGAAACCTGGAGTTCCCGGGAAAAAAAACTCCACACAAACTCCACACGGAAAGTTCAGACACGGGACTCGAACTCAGGACATTCTTGCTGTGAAGCAGACTTGCCAACCAGTACCCCACCATGCGGCACACTAATAGCAAAAACTGCCCTGGTTTAGTTGTTTTTTCTTGTGTTTTATAGTATATCCTAAGTCTTTAAGGAGGACTTGTTGTATGCACTTAACTCTGAGTAGGCTAAACAGATGCCCTGAGCTACATAGCGCTTAGCCTGGCCCGAACACAGAGCTCACTTGCCTCTGTCTTAGTTCAAATATGTAAATATAAGCTATAAACGTACTATACTACTATATACTTATTTTAGTTTGCTTTTTTTTTTATGTAACCATGTAGTATCGTTACACGGCTCTGCACTGGCTCGGGCATGCCTTCTGAGCTCACCTTTTATGGCTCAACCATAAAAATCTTGTGTTAGTGTGTTTTTTGCTTATGTTCCCGTGTAGTATATACTAAAACAATTCTGCAAATAATGGTTAAATATTGTTCATGAAAATGTACAGCTAATGTAATGCTAACATTAAACAGTCCCTGCGGGTCATGGTCTCAGGTTATTCTAAAATCCGACAAAAACTGAGGGGAAAAAAACCTCCGAAGAAATAACATGAGAAGAAGCCCAAGCACTGTCCTTTATAACCGAGCCATGCCAACTACAGCATGTTGCTCACAGAAGATGAAGATGAAAAACAGACTGTGCTTCAAAGCGAAAAGAAATGTGAGCTATTGAGACTTTACTCTGTGATTATTAGGACATTATGACAGACATTACAACAGTGTAATTTACAAAACAAATACCAAGGAGCCTTTGATTGCCTTGATCGAATAATTAGTTTAGTCATTAACATTTTTCAGCCACTTTTTATATCCTTAACTGATGCAGTGAGTAGCTTCTATTTTTTTAAACAATCATGTCCCATGACTGAGAAAAAGATTTCATTGCATTTCACTCACTTATTTGCCAAACCGCTTAATCCTACTAGGGTCGTGGGGAGGCCGGAACCTATCTCAGCCAATACTGGGCGAAGGTGGGGTACAGCCTGAACAGCTCGTCAGACCATCACAGGTCCAACACACGCACAACCATTCACACTCGGGGTGAATTTGAAACAGCCAATGAACCTAATATGCATGTCTTTGAATTGTGGGAGGAAACCAGAGTACCCAGAGGAAACCCACGCAAGCACGGGGAGAACATGCAAACTACACCCAGAAACACCCGAGACCAGGACTCAAACCCAGGACCGTCTTGCTGTGAGGCTAATGTGCTAGCCATTGCGCCACCGTGCCTCCCCACTGCATTTCAGATGAGTTGAATTACTGTCCTGCATCAGGCACGTATAACAACCAGCTGAAGTCATTACAATGGGTTAGACCTCATGGCTATGTTCAGCAGTCATTCATTCATTTTCTGAACCGCTTAATCCTAATTAGGGACACGAAGAGGCTGGCGCCCATCCCAGCCAACTCTGAGCGAGGGCAAGGTACACCCTGGACAGTTCGCCAGGCCATCGCAGGGCAGAAACATGCTGACGGCAACTCAAATACTCTTTACGAAAGTCAGCAATGGTTCTTTTACATGCCTCTCACCACAGACAGTGGGAGACATGGCTGGCCTTTGATAACCCAGTTAGCTGCACTGGGGTGCTCAATAATGAAATTACGAAATTCCCACAGTCTCAACGGGAGGAGAACTCACAGGAATGGAACTAAAGATAAGATAAGCGAACAATAGTAAACATAACAAAGGCGAAATACTTTGCAGACTCCTCCAGCCTTCCCATGACCCTATAATTATGATTAACTGGTTCGGCAAATGAGTGAGTGGAGAGAAGTTAGGATCAAATTTATAAAATTTAGATAAAAAAATCGGCACAGTATAAAGCGCCCCCCCCCCCCCTCTCTCTCTGTGTGTGTGTGTGTGTGTGTGTGTGTGTGTGTGTGTGTGTGTGTGTGTGTGTGCGTGTGTGTTTATACAAAAATCCATAAAGTTTAAATAAAATGATGTATCTTACCTCTCAAATCCAATCTGTCTTATAGATTTCTCCCAACTTGAACCTGGTGGGGGGAAGAAAAAAAAAATCTTTTTAAAATCTAATGCTTTTTCACTGCATTTTCTTTCTGGCCTCATATGTGACTACTGCATTTTGTATTATTATGCAAAGTTCCAAATTATAATTTTTCGCATTTTTGCATCCAGCATTTTCCAAGCACTATTTCACATTTACACTCACTATCCACTTTAATGGGAACACCTGGACACACCTGCGTATTTACACACTTATCCGATTAGCCAGTCATGTGGCAGCAATGCAATGCATGAAATCATGCAGATACACAAGTCAGTGTACTGATCAACCATCATGAAGAAACAGTGGTTAACAGCTCAGTGTTTTGGGGTTCAAGCCCCAGTACCACCAAGCTGTCACTGTTGGGTACCTGAGCAAGGCCTTATACATATAAATATATACGTATATTGAAAAGCCATAAATATAAGTCGCACTGGATAAGGGCTTCTGCCAAATGCCCTAAGTGCAAATGAGTGTTTGGTTTTGGTGAGTCTGTGCTCATGATTAGCACAGATTCTTGTTTTGGTTGACAGGAATGAACCCTGGTGTGACCTTCTGCTGTTGTAGCTCATCCATCTTTAGATTTGATGAGTTATGCATTTTGAGATTTTTCTGCTTCGTTGTAAATAAGGATGTCAGGAGAATCAATACCTCAGTAGCAAGTCAATGCCAAAATTCTGAAGACATAATGGTACCTGGTTATCTACAGTACCCTACAGTAGATACCAGAAATGCAATTCTTCTGGAGCTGACAGGGGATGTACGTACTGTTCGCCTACAAGTGTTCTAGTCTGCAGTTAAATGCCAAAGAAAGAAGACGAAGAAGAAGAAGAAAAGAAGGGCTGTATCAGGAATGTGTCTTGTTTGTTTGTATTTGGGGAGGCTGGAGCCGATCTCAGTCGACACTGGGTGAGGGCCGGGTACACCCTGAACAGCTCACCAGGATATCGCGGGGCAACACACCCACAACCATTTACACTCACATCCACATCTAGGGACCATTTGGAACAGCCAGTTAGCCTAACGTGCATGTCTTTGGACTGTGAGGAAACCCACGCAAGCACAGAGAGAACATGCAAACTCCATACAGAAACACCTGAGCCCAGGATTCGAACCCGGGACCTTTGTGCTGTGAGGCAGATGTGCAAACCACTACGCTACCACCGTGCCTCCCATAAAAAGCATTAAAATACAATCGTGCATCTGCAGCCTCGGTCATTAAGAAGAAAAGAGTAAGAGTTGTTATTGTTGAGTATTTAGCGTCATCAGGGAGTAATAACAGATCCGCAAAAGCCAAAATACAAACAGTGCCATCGTGCATTTCAGACAAAATGAGGAAACGCTTCCAATTTAGTGAAGCACCTCAAAAACAGGCAACTTGGCCTATTCCGAGAATTCGAGGTGAGCGAGTTTCAGTTCATTAAAGGGAAAGGTCTCCCATTTTTACACTGTTTTTGTGCTTTTGAGGAAAAAGGCCTCCCATGTAGTGACAGACCAGACCTACACATGCGTAGGTGAGTAGATGCTACAAACCTAATGACTACCATGCTTTTGTTTGTACTGACCACTGATGTTTAGCCTTACCACGCAATGACCATCCGTGTATAAATATTAAAATAACATGGAGAACATTGCTGAACAAGCAGGTGTATTGTGTCAGTGGTGTCAGATTTGTCTTAGGCCTGCAGAGGACGAGGTCATCTATGAGTGAAGGAAGCGGGGGAGGGGATTCATGCATCCATGTACTCATTTGCTGAACCAATTAATCCTATTAGGGTCATGGGGAGGCTGTGGTCTATCACAGCCGACACTGGGTGAACGCAGGGTGCACTCTGAACAACTCATCAGACCATTGTAGGGCAACACCCACCCACTCACATACACACACACAACCATTCACATTCACACCTTGGGGCAATTTGGAACAGCTGGTTAGCCTAACGGCATGTCTTTGGACTGTAGGAGGAAACTGGAGCGCCCCGGAGAAAGACCCATGCATGCACAGGGAGAACATGCAAACTCCACACCGGAATACCCGAGCCCGGGACTTGAACTCAGGACCTTCCTGCGATGGTATGGTGAGCTGTTTAGGGCGTACTCTGCCTTCGCCCATTGTTAGCTAAGTTAGGTTCCAGCCTGCCTTCGACCCTAGTAGGATTACGGGGTTTGGCAGATGAGTGAGAGTGAGTAGACTTTCTATCTGGTCAGTCTCCTCTGATCTCTCTTATCAACAAGGTGTTGCGGCCTGCAAACACTCGCATACAGGGGTTATCTCTATCTCAGGAGATCTCAAACCGTCTGGCACAAACAACCATTCCACAATTAAACAGGCATTTTCTGAAACAGCAATCACTACATAATTGCTTCTCTTACATCAGACAGAACCTACCGACCCCTGTTATAGCGCTAGTCGTCCTCATTTCAATGCGTATGCAGCAAAAGGATTCTGAATTTTGAACATGCAACTTTTTGCATTCGCACGAAATCATACTCCACACCATTTTTACAGTCCGAGCGATCCCATGATTCTGTGTATGCGTGTACACGTCATTTTCTTGTGTACATAGAGGTAGGTCAAGCACATGCACCAAATAATCTTTGCTAGCTCTACCGCTTCTAAGTCAAGTGAATAATTTGGAGTGATAAATCTAAATGCTCATGCAAGATGTTAGGCGTATAGTAATCCTATCGGAGTCTCAGCCATTCACGAGTGTAACCATGTGCACAGGTACCAAAAATGTGAGTATCACATGTATGTAAACCAAGAAGGATGCTTAACGTGGGTGTAGAAGTGGTCTCTAAAAAAACTCCGGACACTGGTCATACAGGGCAGCATGGTGGTGTAGTGGTAGGCACATGGTGGTGTTGTGGTTGGCACTCACAACCAGAAGGTCATGAATTCAAGTCCTGGGCACGGTAGAGTGTTTCTGTATGGAGTTTGCATGCTCTCCTCATGATTGTGTGGGTTTCCTCAGGATACTCTGGTTTCCTCCCACAGTCCAAAGACATGCATATTAGGCTAACGGGCTGTTTCAAATTGCCCCTAGGTATGACGGAGTGTGAATGGTTGTGTGTTTGTTGCCCTGCTGTACAGGGTGTACCCTGCCTTTGCCTAGAGTGGGCTGAGATAGGCTTCAGCCTCTAGTAGGATTAAGTGGTTTGGCGTTTGATCTATATCTACGTGATGTTACGCATTATGCTGGTGGCACATGATTGGCCGGTGAGATAACTGCATAAATGAGCCGGGGTACAGGCGAGTGTAATCGATACGCTTTCAACAAGTGAACGAATTAACAGGAAATGATATCCAGGTAGATACTAAAAGACTCCCGAACAATATTCCTGATCATGAGGATTTCCAGTATTTCCCTGATGGCTGGGTGTTTACCGACTGAAAGGTTTACAATAATGACAAATCAATACGTCTGAAGGTTTGTTAGTAAATTAGCAACTCAATTAGGTGTCAAATTGCCTTTTAAGGGTAAGACACTATTACAGACACTGTTCATCTTCCATCCTCTGATCCATCATTGTGGTCTGAACCTCCCTGTCTCAATTACCTGTAGTCAGCTTTATTAATGCCACGGAATCCCAGCTGATACTCCATAAAACTTGACGTGATAAGCTCGGGCTTCAGAGTCGACTATAATAAAGTACTGCATGTATAGAGCTGCTGTCATGTACAGCCAGGTTCATAACTATCTGGACAGTGACACCGTTTTTGTAATTTCGGAATTGCAGCCATCTTTTACACAAATCTGTCCCTTGTCCACAGGCTCAAAAGTAAGTAGACAGAAGCGATGTGTAGCCTGATTTGTCATTATTCATTCATCCATTCATTCATTTTCTAAGCCACTTATTTATATATATCAGGGTCTGGCGCCAATCTCAGCCGACTCTGGGCGAGGGCGGGGTACACCCTGAACAGCTCGGCATGCCATCGCAGGGCCAACACACAAACTGTGTGTTAACTGGCTGTACCAAATTGCCCCAGGTGTGAGTGTGAATGGTTGTTTGTGTGTTGGCCCCGTGACTGTGTTGACAAGCTGTACAGGGTGTACCCCCACCTTCGTCCAGTGTTGGCTGAGATGGGCTCCAGCCTCCCCGTGACTCTAGTAGGAGTCAGCAGTTCGGCAAAAGAGTGAGTGACACAAGTGAACTTCCAGAGAGGGCAGGTGCAGAACTTAAAGCTGTGGAATAGCATCCAGGAGCCCTGAGCCATTCCCCCCCCAATGTTTTAGCAACCCAACTGTTGTCAGGGTTATTGTGTTAGAGTACAAAAGTATTAATAATAATAATAATAATAATAATAATAATAATAATAATATAATAATCACCATCATCATCATCATCATAATAATAAAAACAATAATAAAAATAATACTAATAAAAAATAATACTAATAAAAAAATAATAATACTAATTATAATACTACTACTACTAATAATAAAAATAATAGTAATAAAAATAATAACAATAATAATACTAATACTAATACTAATAATAATACAATAATAATCATAATAATAAATATCATCATTATCATCATAATACTACTACTACTAATAACAATAATAATAAAAATAATAGTAATAAAAATACTACTACTAATAATAATATAATCATCATCATCATCATAAAAATAATACTAATAAAATAATAACAATAATACTACTACTACTACTACTACTACTACTAATAATAATACTACTAATAATAATAATAATACTAATAATAATAATAATAATAATAATAATAATAATAATAATAATAATAATAAATGTCCAGACTATGCCCAGGTCCCATTTATGTCCCAGTACAGATACAGATATTTGCAGTACGAAACAGATGAAGATGGTTACAGATGCTGACACTGCGTATAGTCCTGAGCCAGGCGCTATTAAAATGCCAGCAGTGTTAAAAAACAATTTACGAGCCCATGAAGGCCTAAAAGGTCATACATTTATCAGACCACTACAGGGTCAAAAATTTCACATGAAGCTTGCAGTGAAGTTATAGAGGGGAAATGATATGACTTATGTATGTTCTCTCATGGTTCTGGCAAACTCCAAATGCCCCTTCTGTATCAGATACCCTGCCCTGCGTGCCCGCTCTAAAACCTAATCTGTGTTTTTCTACTTGCAATAAGGTGTGTGTGTGTGTGTGTGTGTGTGTGTGTGTATGTGTGTGTGTGTGTGTTTGTGTGTGTGTGTGTGTGTGTGTGTGTGTGGACAAGTGGTCAGCATAAAAATGATATTTGTCAGCACAATGTGCTCAAGCTTGAGATTGATCAGGAGCCATTACGGATTGAGCAAAACATTATTAGTCATACTATATATAAAAATATATACTCACACACCGATCAGCCATAACATTAAAAACATTATGACCACTGATGCATAATCAATTATTATGATTTTGGCTTTACAGCAGTACCTGCCAAGGAGTGGGATGTATTAGGATGAAGTGAACTAGAAGTTGATGTGTTGATAGCAGGGAAAATGGGCAAGTATAAGGGCAACAGTATGATTCCTAAACGACTGGGTCTATCCATCTCCAAAACGGCAGGTCTTGTGGGGTGTTTCTGGTAAGCAGTGGTAATGACAACCACTCACTTACTCTCACTCACTCATTCGCCGAACTGCTTGATACTCTTAGGCTCACAGGGAGCCTATTTCAGCCGACCATGGAGAAGACGGGGTACAGCCTGAACAGCTTGCCAGACCATCGCAGGGCTAACACACACACATACACACACACACACACACACACACACACACACACACACACACACACACACACACAACCATTCCCACTAACATCTAGGGGGAATTTGGAACAGCCAATTAGCTGAAAGTGTATGTCTTTGTACTGAAGGAGGAAACTGGAGTAACTGGAGGAAACCCATGCAAGCACGGGGAGAACATACAAACTCCACACAAAACCCATAAGCCGAGCCCGGGATTTGAACCCAGGACCTTCTTGCTGTGAGGTGTACATGCTAACCACATTGTGCTCTACCAAGTACATCCAGTGAATATATCAGCATGAGTACACACACACACACACACACACACACACACACACACACACAAATTGCTCAGGTAACACCTCATGGTAACACAAATGTTTCCTGGTTAAAGCCTTAATGGCTTAGTTGGCACTGCGAGGAGAGAAATGTGGAGCAAATGGTGTCATGTTATCAGTGCATCCTGCGCGTGCACACACACACACACACACACACACACACACACACACACACACACAGCCCACAGATTGTGATTGTTCCACCCTCATCATGACCTCAGTATGATTCAGCAAATGAGCGAGTGAGGGAGTGAGAGTGAGTTTATATTTATTTTAACCATGACAGAGACGGGTCAGGTGAGCTCTGGATGCTCTACGCTAATAGCGCTGTGTAGCTAATAGAGTATTCTAAGCCAAGTCATTTAGAGTTTAGTACATTCTACACAGAAAATTACTTAGGCCGTGCACCGTAAAGGTGTGTTTTTACACCCATTCAAAGTTTAACACTGAAAAAAAAACATTAAATGCATTCAAGCATTAACATAAATATCAGTAATATATACTGTACTTATGACAGGGGAACAGCACAGTCTGATTGGTCTGCTATCTCGAAATTATAAAACGTTATTCTGAGTGGATAACCTTTTTTAAATTCGAGATAGCTGACCGATCAGACTGTGCTGTTCCCCTGTTGTAAGTACAGTATATATTACTGATATTTATGCTAATGCTTGAAGCATATCAGGTCACAATCAAATTATATGCTAATTATATTCATCAGCTGAGCATGCTATTGATCCAGAAGCCATATGCAAATGCATTTCTCTAAATAAACACCGGGAGATGAATATTGTCTTCAGGCTCTGGAGTACTTTAGTCTAGACAAACTAGAGTTTAATTGAGTTTCATAAGCTTTTAAGACTCAGTTATCAGCTATTTCTTATAAAAGCACACTAACTGCTGAAGTTCCTCCAGAGATGAATATGAATTATTTCTATTCATAGATTTTTTTTCTTTGCTTATGACTGTATTGATACACATATTCGTAGAAGAGGTTTAAGATTGGTGGCACGACGGTGTAGTGGTTAGCAGGTCCGCCTCACATCAAGAAGGACCTGACTTTGAGTTCTGGACTAGTATGAAGATGTTCTCCGCATGCTCGCATGGGTTTTCCTCTGGGTACTCTGGTTTCCTCCCACAGTCCAGAGACATGCATTTTAAGCTAATTGGCTGTTCCAAATTGCCCCTGGGTGTGAGTGGGGGTGTGAATGGTTCTGTGTGTGTGTCCGTTGGCCCTGTAAGGTGTACCCAACCTTTGCGCAGTGTTGGCTGAGTTAGGCGCCGGCCTCCCTGCGACCTGTGTAGGATTAAGCGGTTCAGTGAGTGAGGTTCAAGATATTAAACAATGCACTGTCTGTACAGATGGGCAATATGACAATATGTATTGGCGCCCATAGTGAAAAGTGTGGACATTGATCATGGTGTACAAAGTTTGATTCCGCTTTAAATATAAACTGGTTTCAACCGGTTGGGACAGGTAACAATAGCCCTTTCTCTGGAAAGTTAGTGTGTGACACCTATATAAGTATATTATATATTTCCATGGAGACACCGCACTTTATTTGTTTCTCATTGCAAAACAATGATGAACTGCTTCCATGTTCCGTGTGTGTGTGCGTAGATCTGAATTCATTACACCGTTCCTAGTATTCAGGCAGTGTATCTATTGTACTGAACCTCCCTGAGGCTTCAGCTCTATTAAACAGATGTGACTGTTTAATCTACCTCCTTTCACAACCTTTAAAAGCAGACTCATAGATAAGACCAGAAACGATTGGACGCTGCTGAATGCTCCCTTTAAAAAAGGCCTTAACCAGACCACCACCTCTTCTGTAGAATAAATAAATCAACTCGACTTCAATCCATCAGATAAAATCCTTCAACAACACATGTCCTCTCTGTATCTATCTACAGCGTGCATACGTTCAACAAAACTCCAGATTGGTACACACACTCACCCATCACTCACTCACTTGTTTTCCAAACCGCTTAATCCTACTAGGCTCGCGGGGGGGGCTGGAGCCCATCTCAGTCGACACTGGGTGAAGACGGGGTACACCCTGAACAGACCATCTCAGGGCAACACACATAACCATTCTCATTCACATCCACACCTAGGGGCAATTTCAAACAGCCAGTTAGCCTAATGTGCATGGGACTGTGGGAGGAGACCGGAGAAACCCACGCAATCACAAGCATGGGAATTGAAATTTGTTGGATTTTTGGTTCATCCATCCTGGATAATAATCAGTTATTGAATGGGGGAAGTAGGATATGGAGAATTATTCCGACTGAGGGGATTTTATCTGCTGAGGCTTTCGGCCAATACCCCCAGAGATCTGAATAATTCTCCATATCAAACAAAAGCCCAATTCTACAACTGTTTTATTATTATTATTTTTTTATTTAATATTTTTCAAGTTCGCAGTGAAACGCAAGTACGGCACGGTGGCGTAGTGTTTGGCGCATCCACCTCACAGCAAGAAGGTCCTGGGTTGGAGTCCCATTTGCATGTTCTCTCTGCACATGTGTGGATTTCCTCAGGGTACTCTAGTTTCGTCCCACAATGCAAAGATGTGCACATTAGGCTAACTGGTTGTTCCAAATTTCCCCTAGGTGTGAGTGTGAATGGTTGTGTTTTGGCCCTGCGATGGTCTGTTGAGCTGTTCAGGGTGTACCCCATCTTTGCCCGGTGTGGGCTTAGATAGCCTCCCGTGACCCTAATAGAAGTAAGCAGTTTAGCAAATGAGTGAGTGACAGAAGCGCACAGAAGTGCTGCATGCTGTTCTTCGCTAACACTGTTCGAAATACACTGTAGAAAAATTCCACAAAAATATGGAACCTAATATGAAATTTAAGAATTTGCCGACTTTATTGGCTTGTCGCAAGCAGTACTTCTCTTGTCTTGAGATCGGGCAGCCATTTAGCTTTCTCTAGGTGGGTGGAAAGTAGGATAGCAAATAATATAGATGGGCTACACCCTACTGACAGCACTGTTGGGTGGCGGGACTTTGTATCGCCATCTTGATGGTTGCTGCATACTCTTAGATATTAGTTTACAGCTCATGGCAACAGTGCTTCACTGTAAACTGTACAAACTAACCAACCAAGATGGTGGAGTGTCTGAGCCATCTGCCCTGGTGCATAGGCTATCTATCTTCTGTGATATCTATGAGGAGAAACATTGGTGGGTGCCAATCGTGCATTAATCATTCAATCTATGGGATGTCAATGATGGATGAGTCGGCTCGTAGAAGAATACCAAGAATTAGGTGGTGGCCTTCCACCAATCAGAAACGAAGAAATATTTAGAATAAATAATAATGCTTTTTAACCCCCATATAGCAAACCAATCAGATTGCACCTTTCCAATGTAATATATACTAAACTTTTAGGTATGAAAATATTTTTATATAGTTATTCATTCATTTATTTTCTAAGCTGCTTCATCATGATTAGGGTCGCAGGGAGGCTTGCGCCGATCTCAGCCGACTCTGGGCGAGGGCGAGGTACACCCTGGACAGCTCGTCAGGCCATCGCAGGGCCACAACCATTCACACTCACATACACAACCATTCACACTCACACTCACACCTAGGGGCGATTTGGAACAGTCTAATAACCTACTGTACATGTTCTTGGATTGCCGGAGGAAACCGGAGTACCCGGAGGAAACCCACGCAAGCACAGGGAGAACTCCACACAGAAACGCCCTGAACCTGGGAATCGAACCCAGGCCTTCTTATTTTTATATATTATTATTATTATTATTATTATTATTATTATTATGTTTTTGGGGGTTTTTTTTACAAATCAAATTGCAAACATGTTAGATGAGGCTCAATCCAGGTTCAAGCTCAATACTTCAGAAATAATCCAATCTCTATAAATTCTCTGCGTGCCCCTGTGTGGTTCTGAATCGTTGCTATAAAATAGATAGGACTCACAGTTGAACCCGGGATCGATGTTGTTTCTGGCGACCAGACTGCTGATGGTGATCTGGTAGATGATGTGGAACAGGAGGAAGGTCATACTGGTGAGACACAGCGACTTCAGCAGACGTCCCGTGTGGCCTGTAGGACACAAAACCCATATCAACATATAGTTGAGTCAGAGCATCACACTGGAATATATAAATTAGTGCCAAATGTTCAATCAGATGAATTCAAACTCATGATTACGTTGGTCTAACAAGACGGATAGATTAATGTATATGGTTTAAAATGACAATACAAGAAGGCACTACATGCTTCAGAATAGCAACCCAACCCAGTGTGAGTGTTGTATAATATTTTTGGACGAGTATACGCATTGTAGCTGAACAGGAACCATAAAGAGCCCGGGATCAGGTCGATGTGAGGAAATGATGCTTAAAAATTATGATGGAATGTAACCTAATGTCGTGTTTTTTTCTTTCCTTTCTTTCGTTTTTACACAGAAACAGCTGCCAAGCGTGTGGGCTTTTATAGCACACCTATGGCAATTTGGAACCTCATGGTTTCTACCCAGTTATATCCACTGTGTATGTGTGCATTTCCACTGAATAAGCGTTCGTGGTGTACGAGGAAATACGCTTCAATCAGGTGACACTCAGGCGAGGTACACCCTGAACAGCTCACCAGGGTAAAAAACACACAACCAAACTACTAATGTTTATTCCTTCAGCAGATGTTTATCCACAAGACGACTGACAGGCATGGAAAAATGAGCATGTGCATGGGACCTGAACTCATAACCTTCAGGTCACAAGCACAGAAGCTTACAGCTGAGCTAAAATGACGGAAGAACGCCTCAGTTTCTCGCACTGCTAAATATAAATCGCCGATGTAGGATTCAGAGTTAAAAATATAAAAACCGATACAAATACAATACAATCTCCATGTAGTGTACGATCGCATCAAACCTCGCACTGCCAGCAATAATCCGTGAGATGGAAATGTACTGAATGCACGATGTTCCACTGCTCATCAGTTGAATGGACAGAGATTTACATCAGTATTCAGCACATTGACCTGTTTTCAGCCTTGACGCCTCTCTGACCTGCGTATCAGTTTCAAACTTCTTCTGTTCATGTTCTTCCTCACTAATAAAACCAAGCAGACTGAACAATTTACTCATTTCCCCTCCAGTACACCTCTAGCAGTCAGAAAGAGAGAGAGAGAGAGAGAGAGAGAGAGAGAGAGAGAGGGAGAGTCAGAGAGCAAGGGAGAGAGAAAGAAAGAGAAAGAGAGAGATAAAGAAAAAAGAAAGAGAGTAAAAGAGAAAGAGTCAGAGAGTGAGAGGGAGGGAGGGGGAGAAAGAGAGAGAGAGAGAGAGTGAAAGAGAGAGAGATAGAGAAATTGAGTCAGAGAGAAACAGAGGTGGAGAGAGAGCGAGAAAAAGAGGGAAAGAGAGGGAGAGAATAAGAAAAAGAGAGGGAGAGAGAAAGAAAAAAGAAAGAGTGAGATAGAGAAATTGAGTCAGAGAGAGGGAGAGAGCGAGAAAGAGAGAGAGACAGAGTGAGAGAGAGAGAGAGAGAGAGAGAGAGACAGAGTGAGACAGACGGAGACTG
>JAQMYF010000008.1:4172125-4188502 GCA_030014195.1 Neosilurus mollespiculum
AGAGAAAAAGAGAAAGAGAAAAATAGCGAGAGAGAGAGAGAGAGAGAGAGAGAGAGAGAGAGAGGAAGAAAGAGAAATTGAGAGAGAAAGAAAGAAAGAAAGAAAGAAAGAAAGAAAGAAAGAGAGGTGGGGGGAAATTGAGTCAGAGAGACAGAAAGAGAGGGAGAGAGGGAGAGAGAGAGAGAGAGAGAGAGAGAGAGAGAGAGAGAGAGAGAGAGAGAAAGAGAGAGAGGACTGCAGCAGTTCATATTCTCTGCTAAAAGTCTTATCCACATCACTGCGCTTCACATCTTGTCTACATAAAACGAAAGTGCAACTGAATCTGGATTCATGACACCCTGACCAGGTTCTTTAGAGGTAAAAATGAGATGTTTGTACTGATTTGTGACTCCTACATCATTACACTTAACATTAATTTCACTGAATAGCTCAGAGACAGAGCACCATGAGGACTCTTCAATCCAGGATCCACAAAGCCTGAAGCAAACCACGCTTTCAGTATCAACCAAATGGGAACATAAAGAAAATTAGCACATTTAATTAAGACTATTCTGGTTTATTATGATATAATAAGAGGGGATTATAAGGAATAAGGAATAAGTGCATTAATTTTTGTATAGTGCTGTTCTGATAACACAGCAATTTGCCAACAATTAATGCTTCATTTTTATACATTTTTTATTTAATTTAATTTCAGCAAGAAGGTTCAGGGGCCGAGTCCGGTTTCCTCCCACAGTGTAAAGACTTATTGGCTGTTCCATATTGCCCCTAGGTGTGACCGTGAGTGTAAATTGGTTTTGTGTGTTGCCCTAAAATGAAAAAGTCTGGTGAGCTGTTCAGTGTCGGCTGAGATAGGCTCCTCGACCTTAAAAGGATTAAGCGGTTCAGAAAATGAGTGAGTGAATTTTTTTGTTTAAAAAAAATGTGTTCTAGTCTGCAGTTAAATGCCAAAGAAAGAAGAAGAAGAAGAAGAAGAAAAGAAGGGCTGTATCAGGAATGTGTCTTGTTTGTTTGTATTTGGGGAGGCTGGAGCCGATCTCAGCCGAAAATGGGTGAGGGCCGGGTACACCCTGAACAGGAGCTCACCACAACCATTCACACTCACACACACCCAATTTGGAACAGCCAATTAGCCTAATGTGCATGTCTTTGGACTGTGGGAGGAAACCGGAGTATCCAGAGCAAACCCACACAATCATGGTGAGCACATGCAAACTCCACACAGAAACGCCCTGAGCCCAGGACTCGAACCCAGGACCTTCTTGCTGTGAGGTGGACATGCAAACCACTAGGCCACCGTGCCGCCCAACAGCTATAACATTATATTATTAATATTATTGCACTCATTTTAATATGTTACTGTTTATATAATTACGGCTCACACACAGGGACTTGTGCGGCAAACACGCTACATAATTTGAGACTTATAATGTGCTGACAGGTCGACGTTGAGGACTCAAGCAGCGTGTGGTATTAAAAAAAGAACAACGCACATTTTAAAACAAGCTGTCGCTCCCATCCTTCCATACGAAGCCGTACACCTACGGAGTTCTAATCTAGAATGATCAGCCTACATCATTAGAGTTGTTTTGTTTTACTGATTGTTCGTCAGCGGGAAACACGATGACAAAATGCTCCCATGTGCCATGCGTGCGTGTGTGTATGTTTGCACGTCACAGGTCTGAATTCGTTCAATGCCTTGCCGAGACCTCGAGTATTGTATCTGTTCTCATGAACTTCCCTGAGGCTTCTGCCTCATTAAACAGATGTGACTCCCTGATCTGCCTCCTGTCTGTCACCGTCAGACAAGATCAGAAACTGCTGAACGTGCCTAAAAAAAATGCATCATTTTATTTGTGGAAGAAATAAATCGGGTCGACGTCACCATCCTGAATGACTGTGGCCTGCAAATATACTAAAAAAAAAAAACCTATGGAGTGCCACCTGAAGCCAATTTTATATCTATAGTAAGCAGTTATTCATGGATGCTCCTGAATAATCCTTGAGACGGAATGACTGTTCAATGAACAGAAATCCACTAAGCCTGAGGAGAATAATCGTTTTAGCATATACCACATGGGAACATAAGAAATGAAAGGACACTAAAATAAATTTGGATTTGATTAAAAAAACAAAACAAAAAAAAAACATCCATGTACTCTGAGCACATGCACGAGTAGGTGCATAAGAGCTGTGTAATGCTGTCATTTTAACTCTCGTTAAGGGTTTTACTATATACTACAAGGAAACACAAAGAAAAGCAAACTAAAACCAGATTCCCGTAGTACTTTACAGTAAACACTGAGTAGCTAACTGCGCCTGTTTAGCCTGCTTACTTAGAGTTAGTACACACTACACAGAAACATAGGTAAACTGTAATCTGTAAAAGTGTACCTGTATATACTTATATATATAAAACATACACACACACACACACACACACACACACACACATAGACACACACACACACAAAATTCTGAGACAGTGGACCAATCAAATCATGCCATTTCTGTGTAGTATATACAGTAAATACAAATTAATACTATTATGATCCATTTAAAGTAATTTTATCCTAATATATATATATTATATATTAATTAATGTATTATAACTAATTATCCTAATATTATTATTATTATTTTTTTTTTTAACAAGACCTCCCAGGTAGACACCATCTTAATCAGAGACCCTGCAGATCTCAAGTTTTTATAAATAACATCATCTGAGCGACAAACGTAACTTGATCCAGCAACCGGTTCATTCATTTGCCGTACTGCCCAGTCCTGCTTGGGTCACAGGTAGGCTGGAGACTATCTCAGCTGACTGTGGGTGAAGGCGGGATACACTCTGAAGAGCTTACCAGTCCATCGTAGGGCCAACACTCACACGCGCACACACACACACACACACACACACACACACACACAGCCATTCACACTCACACTCATACCTAGGGGCAATATGGAACAGCCAATTAGCCAAAATGTGCAAGTTCTTGCACTGTGAGAGGAAACCAGGGCACCCGGAGGGAACCGCACAGGGAGAACATGCAGTCTCTACTTAGAAACGGCCCCACCGGGGACGGGGCTCTTGCTAACCACTACACCATCTGCTGCCACACTGTCTGTGAAATAGAAAGCTGCATGAATGTGGAGGTGTCCATGTGTTCTCAGTAAAATAAAAAAAAGTACACAGGGAGTGCATGACAATTTAAAATTGCATGTGCAAACATATCAGTCTTTCGTACTCTGCATTTTGGTATAATTTTAGATGCCCAAAACCTTTTCCTCTCATGTCCTCATTCTGTCTGTACTTGGTCTGGAAGGTTTAAAAAAAGTGAAAACAAGTCACTGAGTTGTCACCAGTGAACCCCAACCAACCCAGATCCTCTAATAACACCAAGACCGCCATTCGCAACATGTGACTCAGAACTCATATTGCTCATTTAACATTTTCAGAAGAGTGAACACTTGTTCCAGGTATGAGTGCCGTCATTCAATACGAGAGACACACCGAGACTCATCTGAGTGCAAAGTGAACACTATACAGCGCACTAAGTGTACACATGTGTTCTCATTGATTTTAAATTTACAGAAACCTACATACAGGATCCACGTCACCTCCTGGAAGCCCCTAATGAAAAGATGATGGTCAGGCACACGATAATAAAGTTGGACAGTAATAAAATAAGAAAGCAGTGCATACTAAAGTTCCCTTACTTGTTTTTATTGGAGACAATATAAACCTGAGATATTTCATGCTTTTTTTTGATGAACTTTACTTTATTTTTTTCATATAAATCCTACACACTGCACTATGTTTGAGTCCCGTAACTCATTACAAAACTAGAGGGGTACTGATAGAGCGCAAGCTCATGCACTGGTTTTAATTACCCTTGTGCTCGTTTTACAATATATTCTATAGTACACGGATGTGTTGAAATTAGTAGGAAAATTTTCTTGTTTGAAAGTTTTATAAGATGGTTGGGGTGTACTGTTTGAAGGTCACTCAAGGTCAAAGGTAAGTGTCTCATCCAAAAGTCCCTACATGGTTTCTTATAAGCACTCATTTCAAAGTTATAAGCACTCAAATGGATTTTACCTTTAAAGGTCACCCAAGGTCAAAGGTGTCTCCTCCGAGAGTCCATATATAGCTTCCTATTTGTGTAGTTCACTAACGGCATGTCTATCGGCACTCGTTTCAAAGTTGTAAGAGCTCTGTCTCCAAAACTTTGTGACCCTTTTCTGACCTTGGCCCTTGACCTAGACATTCCAAAACGAAATCATCTCTGGGAGCGAGGTAGTGTAGAGTCCCCACCAAATTTGGTGGAGATCTGGGCTAAGGTGTGGTCAGGGTTTTGTTCACAGTAAAACTGATAAACAGATGGACTTACAAACGCCGCCGATGAAAATACTTTCAGCAAAACTCCATTTCGAAATCAAAATGTTTAAAAATAATGTTTGTCAAATAAAACCCCATCTCCCCGTGTTCGCGTGGGTTTCCTCCAGGCACTCAGGTTTCTTCCCACAGTCCAAAGACATACCCATTAGGATAAGTTTAAGTTAGGATTAGTTCCAAATTGCCCCTGGGTCTGATTGTGAGGGAGAATGATTGTGTGTGCGTTGCCGTGCGATGGTCTGGCGAGCTGTTCGGGGCGTACCCCTCCTTCGCCCAGTGTCGGCTGAGATGGGCTCCAGCTTCCCCGTGACCCTAGTAGGAAAAGTGGTTGGGCAAACGAGGGAAAGTCAGTGAGTGTTTTTAGTTTACATTTTAATTTTAACATACCGCCTCAATTTTTTTTTTCTGATGTATGGTTATAATACTGATAATCAAACGTCAACATCTATCTAGCTGTCTACATGTATATATCCGTCGAACCGTCTACTGTTTACATCAATATCTATTCATTTATCTGTTGTCTTTAGGTAATGTGTTATACAACAATCCCAGACCTCAAAGATCTATGAAACACCATGCAGGAAGCACATTTCCTTTACAATGAAGGCAGCTCTCTCTTTAACTATTGATGAGGGTGTAAGTGGTCCACTTTAGAACTTGCTATCCTCCTTCCAATGCAGTCATGTCCCTGCCCTTCCTCTGACCCATCGAAGCACTGCGTCTTTCAGCAAGACACACATTCCTCCATGGTGGAAAGCTTCAGCTGCTACAATATGCTGTATCTACTCTACATTTAATTCATCAGTACTATAAAAGAATATTTAAAAAATTGGCTTGGTTACTTATTGTAGACCAGTTTTTGGGTAGCCGTGTTAATCTGTTCATCAGAACGAAAAATAAAAATCGAAGGTTGCACCTTTTAAACCAGCTGTTTACTTATGCTGTTCAGATTCAAATAACAATTAAAGATGTGCGAATAAATGAAAGTGTTTCAGTCTTTTAAGTATTTTCTGAGGCTCACTAACTC
This sequence comes from Neosilurus mollespiculum, assembly GCA_030014195.1. Lineage (NCBI taxonomy): Eukaryota > Metazoa > Chordata > Actinopteri > Siluriformes > Plotosidae > Neosilurus > Neosilurus mollespiculum. The sequence goes on from JAQMYF010000008.1 coordinate 4,177,552, forward strand.
TCGCACTCACTCATTCGCCAGACTGCTTACTCCTACTAGGGTCGCGGGGAGGGTGGAACCTGCGCAAAGGCGGGGTACACCCCGAACACCCTGGCACACCACCGCAGGGCCGACACACATGTACGACCATTCACACTCAAACGAAACGTCCGAGTCCGGGACTCGAACCCAGGACCTTCTTTCTGTAAATGAGGCAGATGAGCTAATCACTATGACACCATGCCGCCCTTATTTTCTGGGAGATATTTGTATTTACATATATATATATATATATATAAAATAACTAAATAATTATTATCATTTTAAAGAAGGAAACAAATCATGATGGTGTCTGGTGTTATAGGACAAAAATCAACAACAGGGTGGCGGGATGCTCCCCAAACAGACAGGAGTTACTGTCCACCCAAAAATGAATTCTTTCTCATTAATACATCTCTCCTTTAAATACTTGATTCTGTTTCTTCTTTCTTTATAAAAGGCCGTTGTGATATATAACTGACCACATCATTAGTGCAATACAATTTTTTATGAAAAAGAATATGTTGTGTCAAATGATAGATTTTAAGATGTAAGTAGCCATGTCAAAAGCAGGATAATGTACAGCGAGCCAGTCATTATCACAGTAATGACCTGCTCGCTATACATCACCCATAAAACGACCTATGTGGTGCATTCCTCTCCACCACTGCAATGTTGTGGAAACAAGTTAGTTCCTGTTAACCCTATGTTATAAATTAGCTACAATAATTCCCTCCCCAGACTCTCATGAACTAAATTAGACCACAAAACAGCCTGAAAGCTCTTCAGTGATGGAAAACGTACTGCTTCGGACAACTCTGACACTGGAGACTCCTTCCAAAAATGTTCAGTGAACATCCGACACCATATTTCATCACACCAATAATTCAGTATTTTGTACTTTGCTAAACAACAACACATTTCATTCCATGTATTATTAAGTTCGGATAACGTTAAACATCACCCATACAAGACTCTGAGAATGAGTTGTTACTATCAGTTGAAATCAGTTGTTCGATTGGGGTTGTTGTTAAAAGAATTAGCATAGAATACACAAAAACCGTGCAGCATCTCTGCTTTTTTGATTGGTCCATTTTATGGGGTTTAAAAAACATTATTATTCATTCAAGAGATTTTCTCCTTATGCCTAAGTTTATCAGCATAAGAAGAGAGAGAAAGAGAGAGGGATACTGGTGAGGAAATAGCTTTATCATGAGTACGTTGGGTGTCATGTCATGTTTGGAGATGTTCTGTACGGTCGCTGATTAAGAATATTAGAAAAATTGGACAACCGGGGGGGGGGGGGGGGTGTGTGGGTGTGGCAAACATGCAAACTCCACACAGAAACACGAACGGGCTGTTCCAAATTGCCCCTAAGTATCGGTGTGAGTGTGAATGGCTGTGTATTGTGTATGGCCCTGCAATGGACTGGCAAGCTGTTCAGGGTTCATCCTTCCTGCACCCACAGTCGGCTGAGATAGGCTCCAGCCTCCCTGCGAGCTTAGTAGGATTAAGCAGTTGGGCGAGCGAATGAGGTAGCTCATTGGTCTACTGATTGAAAGGTCACGTGTTCCAATCCCATCTCTACCAAGCTGTCGCTGGCTGTTAACCCCTTGAACTGCACAGCTGTATACATGTAGAGGGAAATCACTTCTGTTAGACCGTCTGGATAAGGTTGCCCACCAAACGGCATGAATGGTAATATAGTACGATGTTCAAGTACATTAAACCGTTAACATATGCTTCATTAAACCCCCCAGGAAATGCATTATTTATTATATAACAGCACGGTCTGCTATGTGTAACGTTCCTGACTTTAATAAACACTTCCTCACCAATGGGTCTCAAACATTTAATAGCACTGAGGGTTTCTGTATAATCTATCCACCCTCCAAACTATAAATCCTGCTCTCATGTCTCATATTCAGCTGCATTAAAGCCAGACACACCGCGGTTCTTTATATACAGTACAACCTCAATATCATTAGCCTTTTTAAGCCCATCAGATTTCTTTCCACGGGCCACTTAGTAACACGGCAGAGAGAATTCATCTCAGCATTGGATTTGTGACAGTAGTCATGAATTAGAGTAGCTCTTACTGTGCATGGTTGTGCTGGAGGGCTCGGGGAACAGCGGGATGAGGAGGAGGTAGATGAGGTAGACGAAGGAGAGCCAGTTGTACCTGAAGATGCATGCTATGGAGAGACAGGACACACACACACACACACACACAAATCAGACACATGATTAGAAAAAGGATTTACATAATCCGTAAATGCAATACATCATGATGGGGGACCAATCAGTAGCTTTGTTTTGCTCTATTCTTTTGCTGCCATGCTTTGAGTCCACTGTGAATTAATGAGCATGGACATGAAAATGACCTCATACCTTCACAATTAGTAGATCGCAATCCATTCATTTATCTTCTGAACCGCTTAATCTTAATTAGAGTAGCGGGGAGGCTGGTGCCCATCTCAGCCGACGCTGGGCGAGGGCTGAGTACACCCTGGACAGCTCGCCAGGCCATCGCAGGGCAGAAACACGCTGACGGCAATCCAGCTGACTCTTTACGAATGACAGAAATGGTTCTTTTACAAGCCTCTTACCACAGACTGTGAGAGACATGGCTGGCCTTTGATAACCCAGTTAGCCGCACTGGGGGGACAGCAGTGACAACCCGGTGATAATAGGGCTTGAATCCCCGACCGCCGGATCAGTAATCCAACACCCTACCACTGCCCCGATCTCAATCCAAGTTAATGCGTATAGGAGATTTTGGAGCCTACCAGCATCATCAAAACACCAAATTTATTTTTTGGGGGGGTTTTTCTGTTCAGTCGTCGGGTGCAGTGGTGATGTAGTGGCAATCAAAATCTGCCTGACGGCAAGAAGGTCCTGGGTTCGAGTCCGAGGCTCAACAAGGCCGTTTCTGTGTGGACTTTGCATGGGTTTCCTTCGGGTACTCGGGTTACCTTCCACAGTCATGACACAAGACATGCCATTTGGCTAACTTTCTGTTCCAAATTACCCTAGGTGTGGTAATTCGGTGAGAGAATTTATGTGTAGAGTTTGCATGTTCTCCCCGTGCTTACATGGGTTTCCTCCGGGTACTCCGGTTTCCTCCCACAATCCAAAGACATGCACATCAAGCTCATTAGCTGTTGCAAATTGCCCCGAGGTGTGAGTGCGAGTGTGAATGGTTATGTGTGTGTGTTGGACTGGCAAGCTGTTCAGGGTGTACTCCGCCCTTACCCAGAGTCAGCTGGGATGGGCTCCTGCCCTGCGACCCTAATAAAGGATAAAGCGTTTCAGAAAATGAAATGAAAAGGAATTGAATTCATCAGAGCTTGTGGACAGTGTGTCGTTGTGAAAGTACGGGGTCCATGTTAAAAAAAAAAAAGAGAGAGAGAGATATTTAACGTAGAACTGTGAGACTGCTGTACTGATCTGTGCAGACCATCACGATCATCATTTCTACGATATACTGAAACATGTAGTTAGATGTTACTCTTACCCGCCGCAAATAAACTTCTAGCATTCAGTAAACATGCCTCAAAACTTTTCTCTGTTCTGGCAGCGAGGGGATGGAAAGAACTTCCCCTAGATATCCAGACAGCTGAGTGTCTTCAAGCAACGACTAAAGACCCTTTTTTCCGGACTTACTTCGATTAGCACTTCCAGTATTTATATTTACTTTGAAAAATCTTTCTTACTTACTTACTCACTTAACTACTTGCCAACAGAGTTTTTAGACTGATGGCATTTTCAGTCTGGGTCCTAGTGAACCAGTATATATTCACTGATAGTAACACTAATGTAAGTCGCTCTGGATAAGGGCGTCTGCCATAAATATAAATGTAAGGAAATTCTGGTAAATTCACTTAGGGTACCAATTAAAAATCCCCCCACCCCAGGTGCTGGGCTCATGATCGAGAGGTTGTTGGCTCGAATCCCCCACTGTGCTAAGACCCTTGAACAAGGTCTTAACCTGAAGTGTGCCTCTGTCCTCCCTGCAGTATAAATGTGTACCAGTAAAACATCCTGGGATGGAATCCTGCGACGGATTAGTGTCCCATCCAGGAGGAGCTGAACTCCTTGTCGGAGCTCCGACCTGATGAGCCAATAGGCTCGAGTGTAAAAAGCCCAACATATACCATACAGTTCATATACTATACTGCTGCTCCATATTAAGTTTGTTTTTCAGTCAAACTACATAACAATCTTCAAAACTAACGATTCACTTTCCATACTTTGCACTTCTTAAGGATTAAAATCATTTAGAAAATCTCTATTTTGAGGACAAATCAGGAATTATTGAGCAATCCTGGGTCCTGGGTTCGAATCCTGGGCTCAGCAAGGAGGTTTCTGTGAAGAGTTTGCATGTTCTCCCTGTGCTTGTGTGGGTTTCCAAAGACATGCTCATTAGGCTAATTAGCTGTTTCAGATTGCCCCTGGGTATGAGTGTAAGTGTGAATGATTGTGTGTGTGTGTGTGTGTGTGTGTGTGTGTGTGTGTGTGTGTGTGTGTGTGTGTGTGCATGTGTGTGTGTGTTGCCCTGCAATGAACCAGCAAGCTGTTCAGGGTGTACCCTGTCTTTGGCCAGAGTTGGCTGAGATAGGCTCCAGCCTCACCATGACCCTAGTACAATTAAGTGATTGGGCAAATGAGTAATTGTATATGAGATGTTGTGTAAATATACAAAATTCATTTTCCCACTCAGAGTTAGTAGAGATTATTAATAGACTATCATGGGGGATGGGGGGGTACGTCCACCACGCAGCATGGATAATTCAGCAAATAGGCCCTATATGGGTACTAGTTTTAATTATTCATGTGATCAACCTGTAGTACATGGATGGGATGGAATTATTGAACAAATTCACTTGTTTAAATGTTTTATGATATGGCTGGGCTTTGATATTTCAAGGTCATCTTAGGTCAAAGGTAACTGGCTCATTTCAAAGTCCATATATGGTTTCCTGTTTATGTTCTGTAGTAGCAACATAAGCAAGTTATAAGGGCTCTATCTCCCAAACTTTGTGACCTTGCCCTGACCCTTACCTTTGACCTTGACATTCCAAAATCAAGTCATGTCTATGATTCAGGTAGAGTAGCAAGTTTGGTGAAATTCCTTGCATGAGTGTGGTCAGGATATTGTTCTAAGACAAACTGATAAACCAAAACAAATAAAGAAATATTGACTACAGAATATTATTAAATTTGAGAAAAATGAGAAGGGTCTTGGGTCCAATGGTAAGGTTTTCAGTGCGTGCAAAAAAAAAAAAAAAAACATGAGAGGAACAAGACACATGTGGCTTTTCAAGGGCTTTCCGGACACTGATGCATTGTTATCCAGTTCCATTGTTATGCATTCATCCATTCAGCTGGATGAATGCTAATCCCACCATTTCCCGCAGTGCACTCATTTGGCCAAAACATTTTTACACGGTGAATTTAACAAGCCTCAGTAAAACTGCAGAACCGTTCACATCATTAAACCTTTTTTTTTTTTTATTTGTTTCAGTCAAGTGAAGGACTGTAGTCCTCTTGCTGTTTATACTTTTAAATTCAAACACTTAACATTCAGTGTTGGCCAACCAGCTTTAACTTCAGCTGAATACAAGTATTTGTCCTGGGTGGCACTGTGGCATCGGGGCTAGCAAGTACACCTCACAGCAAGACGGTAATGGGTTCCATTCTCGGGCTTGGTGAGGGCGTGTCTGTGTGGAGTTTGCATGCTCTCCCCGTGCTTGCATTGGTTTCCTCCGGGTACTCTGGTTTCCTCCCACAGTCCAAAAAAATGCACAGTAGGCTAATTTGCAGTTTGAGGTGTGAGTGTGAATGAGAATGGGTGTGTGTGTGTGTGTGTTGGCCCTGTGATGGTCTGATGAGCTGCTCAAGGTGTACCCTGCCTTCACCCAGGGTCGGCTGAGGTAGGCTCTACCCTCCCTGTGACCCTAATAGGATTAAGCTGTATAGCAAATGAGTTGGAGTAAGTGAGTTTTATACAATACTTATACAAAAGTAGTTTCTGTTTATTATGGCATTTTATACTGTAATATTATGCTAACTCATGGACCTTTCTGCTGTGAGGCGGGCGGGCTAACCGCTATGCCATCATGTCGCCCTAAATAAAACTATAAAAGTGAAATATCAATATTAGATGAAACGTACTTGTTATCCAGGTCCAGAGTTCATCTGAAATATTCTTTCGAACACCATGACACAGCACACAGAATATAAACTACACTTAATAAAGTACAGGAAGTATTTCTTGTTTTGTGACCCCATGCCACTAGGTCTGCTAAAATAGATAACACTAAATCAAGTAGCGACTGAGAGCACAGGAAACAATTAAGCACAATGACTTATACATACAACGTATATCCTGCTAGTAAAACCAACAACCAAGTCTGAAAGCTTTCTGAGAATGATGAAGGATCGGTAAGCAAAGTCAAAACGGATGGATGGTTACTTTGCAGTGCTGAAACTCATAACCTTCAAAAATGGCACGTCGTAAAGAATGGTGTGGTGGTGTAGCGGTTAGCACATCCGCCTCACAGTAAAGAGGTCTTGGGTTTGAGTCCCAGGCTTGGCAAGGGAGTTTCTGCGTGGAGTTTGCATGTCCTCCTCGTGCTTGTGTGGGTTTTCCCTGGGTACTCCGGTTTTCTCCTATAGTCCAAAGACATGCGTGTTAAGCTTACTGGCGGTTCCAGATTGCCCCTAGGCATGAGTGTGAGTGTGAGTGTTTGTCTATGTGTTGGCTCTGTGATGGTCTGACGGGTTGTTCAGGGTGTACTTTTTTAAATATCTGGTTATTCATTTTATTCAAATGTTTAGTAAAAGCCCAACCAATTTTTTCTTATATGGTGGCAACCATCATTTCCATAAACCAACTGTAAAGAAAGCACCCAGAGAGCGCAAACCTCCACCAAGCTTTAAAAAAAATAATAATAATAAAAAATAAAAGCCCCCAATAAGACACACACGGGGCCCTGCTGGGCTTGCTGTAATGTAATCCTTCCAATAAACTGTCCTTCTTCACAGTGTTAAAGAAACCTTTAAAAAATTCCTGGATCCAGGATTTGACCCTGATCATCTCTAAAATATAACGCAGTCTTCATTGCCCAAAGTCCCACCTCTGGTAGAAATTACATGAACATGCAGAGGGTGTAATAAGAAACAAAATTTTTTTGTTTTTTGATTATCTGACCTGTAGTGCAAAAAAAACTCTGACTAACCACTCACTCACTCACTCACTCATTTACCAAACCTCTAATCCAGTTAGGGTCGCAGGAAGGCTGAAGCCAGTCTCAGCCCTTTCAGGGCGAATGTGGGTTGCACCCTGAAGAGCTCACCAGATCAGCACAGAGCCAACACACTCACCCATTCACACCTAGGGGCAATTTGGAACAGCTAATTAGCCTAATGTGCATGTCTATGAGCTGTAGGAGGAAACCAGTGTACCCGAAGGAAACCCACGCAAGCACAGGTAGAACATGCAAACTCTACACAAAAATGCCCTCACCAAGCCTGGGACTAGAACCCAGGATGTTCCTGCTGTCAGGTGGATGTGCTAACCGCCACCACCATGCCACCAAATTTTTCAGCTCCTACATTTTTATTTACATTTACGGTATTTAGCGGACGCCCTATCCAGAGCGACTTACATTTATCATTATTACTTTTAACTGAGCAATTGAGGATTAAGGGCCTTGCTCAAGGGCCCAACAGTGGCAGTTTTGGTGATCCTAGGGCTTGAACCCCTGACCTTTGAATTACTAACCCAGAGCTTTAACCACTGAGCCACCACTGCCCAATTAGCTCTTCTAATTGCAATCAAATCTCTTAATTAACCTCTTGCAGATTATATAAAATACAAAACAGATTAAAACATATTTACACATCTTCTTCTGCTAATTTTTTAATTAGTAATCCTAGCCAAGCTCAGATCTAGGTCAACACTCTATTAAAATATACACAGTGCACTCTTTGGATTACCTTGAACCCTGTTACATGTATTTAATGAGGATCTGCTATAATAACCCTAGAGTGACGTAAAAGCCAGCCATCAGTAGCTTAGAACATGATTCCGGTTCAGATATTTGAATACAAAAACCTGTGGTTTTTAAATACGACACTCAGGGGCTTGTCTGAACTGTCGGGTTTGATCTGCGGTACAGCAAACTGGCTCAGGAATAATTGATGCCTTTTGAGAAGGGAAAGCCACATCAATTGTTGTGTTTAAAAACACTTACTCTAATGTTCACCCTACATCTATGGTGTTGGATCAATTTTAATTACTTTTGACGTTGCGCAGGACTGGAAGAATGCAGTCGGAGTTTGATAAAATAATGTTGAAATTATTTCATAAACATGTTACTGTTTGATATTAAACTAGAAATGCTGTAAAGCCTTAAACTAAACTATTATTATTATTATTATTATTATTTATTTATTTATTTTATACTGTATTAATTCTGCAGGGAAAATTTTGACTTCTGAATTTAACCGATTCAAAGTGAGCACACGCACACACACAGACTCGGAGCCGTGGGCTGCTTCACATTGTAGCACCCAGAGAGCAGTAGGGGGTTAGGTGCCTTGCTCAAGGGCACTTCAGCCATGAATGTGAAGGACAGGAAGGTGCAACTCACTCTCCACCACCACCACACATTTTTCCTGCTGGTTTGCGAATCGAACCAGCGACTTTTAGGGGCCCAAAGCCGCTTCTCTAACCATTAGGCCACGGCTGCCCCAGTATTTGTCTTTTATCACTGCACAACAATACAAGGACATTTTTTTACCATACAGTTGTATTGCTTTTCATTACCTCCACCAAGGGGGAGGTTATGAGATTGGTCATGTATATCTGTCTGTTTGTGTGTTTCCCTGACCACGATAACACGAAAACTAATGGACAGAATTCCATGAAATTTTAACCAAATATGGTTCTTGGGCCACCAAAGAACTGAATAAAACTTAGGCATGATCCTGTTTTGGATCCAGCTCCAAGACAGTTTTAAAGGACTTTGCGCAATAGAGCAAAGAGGCAGAAATCACCCAGAATGTGCTGCGAGAAAAAAATACAGAGCTCAAAACTATTTGTGTAACAGGCCACAAGGGGGCACTGTAATTCTACATCATCTGCCACTGTAAGCCATGGAAAAATGAGACTGCACTACCTTGGTGGGGGTCTGCACTCTCTGTGAAGTTCTAGTTTCAACATGCAATAAACATTGGTAGCAGCATTGTAGCATTTATCATGGAATCTGGGAATTTTCTTACTTGTGTATGCTCAAGTTAAAAAATAATAATAATTATTGTGAATACTTAACATCAGATTTGAACTCAGGCATTTGGAAAACCAGGCAAAGACAAATTGCACTTTTGTACAGACTAAAAGAAGATAGTCAACACTAAGGTGTAATTATCATCTAGACATGTCTACAAACACAACAGAGCTCCCGTTTCTCAAAAATGCATTCAACTTCAATATCCATGTCGAGTTCCTGTCACGCTCTTTCCTGTTAGCGCACATTCCTGTGACTGACCTCTGCTTATACTCACTTATATAAAAAAAAATTCAAATCATCAAATATTAAAGGTGTGTTTACGATAATGGGCAGCCAGTTTTTTTCTCTCTTCTGATGCCACATTATTAATTCATGCGGTTAAAACGACTTTCCAGCGATTAATGGTAGACGCTCCATGGCTCGGTGAGATTGCTTTCTGAGGAAAAAGAGCAGACTTTCTCAGCTGTCAAACGATACATTATCGGCCTATAGAGTTGAGTGGATGTTATCTACAGAAAGCGCTATGGGCAGGCTGACAGCATGACTCTTTTTGGTGACAATGCGTTAATTCACATCTGATGCGGTCAACCGTAGGCTACATCAAATTAAGCAATCATGTTTGCAAAACTAAAGGGGGGGTGGGGGGGGGCATTCTCTTGTTATTTTCAGTTAGCTTTAAAATGAAGTGCTAGATGTCGGACGTCGGATGGGATACAGGAACACAAATGAATCAGACATCATGTGGGGTCCGGTTCAATAATCGTGCACTAATAGTGAAAAACATTACAGATCTCCCATCTGAGCTGACAACAAACAAGCAATCAAGACGTTCTGCCATTAAGATTGTGATGTGCGTTGGAAAAGGCTCAGGAAAAATATTCTGACATGCTAACATGCTGTAGGAATAACCTGTGTGTTAGCTGAAAGCTGAAAGCTTGGTCGTACAGTATGTATATGATACGCCATCAGTCATAGTGAACATCATAATATCCTTATACATCCTAACCAGTGATTCTCAATGAAATCATTCTGACATGACTACACTTTAATCTTAAATTAAGATTCACATTAACTGGTGAAGGAAGAGCACTGCTAACACGTATGCACAGTGTGTACATAAAGTCCAGCTGGACACACATGACCTTGTGCGCAAATATAATAAATACTTATTACATTTTTACTCTAATGTAACATTATTTCCTGCCATGATTTTCAACAAAAATATTTTCATGTAGGAAAAAAAAAACCCTTGAAACGAATACATTTAACACATTACAAACACATATGGAAAAAATATTATTAGTGCAATCATATATATTTTTGTGTGTATTATATTTATAGTTTTGCATTTTAGAAAAAGGTCAAATGCAAATATATAACACATATTTAAATATTTGTGTATGAGCTATAAAGCTCACATTACTCCCAATATTATTATTATTATTATTATTATTATTATTATTATTATTATTATTAATAATAATAATAATAATAATAATAGTAATAATAATTTCTTTAATTTAGAGAGAGATGTTTTAATTGGGATTTAGCATAAATTTTGCATTATGGATGCTTGGAATCTGTATTTAATCCACTCCCAGAAAAAAAAGAAAGAAAAAAAAAACCTTTCCTTG
>JAQMYF010000008.1:4196709-4201709 GCA_030014195.1 Neosilurus mollespiculum
ATTATTATTATTATTATTATTATTATTATTATTATTATTATTATTATTATTATTATTATTATTATTATTATTATTCACTCATTTGCCAAACCACTTAATCCTACTAGGGTCACGGGGAGGCTGGAATCTCAGCTGACACTGGGCAAAGGTGGGATACACCCAGAACAACTCACCAGACCATTGCAGGGCAACACACACACACACACACACACACACACACACACATACACAACCATTCACACTCACACTCACACCTATACAAACTCCACACATAAACACCCTCGCATAGCTTGGAACCCAGGAACTCCATGCTAGGAGGCAGACGTGCTAACCACTTACAGCACCGTGCCACCCATTATTATTATTTTTATTATTATTATTATTATTATTAATTCATTATAATAATAATAATAATAATAATAATAATAATAACTTTTCAAATATTTATCTTATTGATAATTCCCAAATAGCAAAGTATTAAACGTCATAGCAGAAGCAGCCAACGTTTTTCACTAAAGCACTGTGGCACTTAACCAGAACCATTATCTCAGCAGTCATCACCAAATTAAGCGCTCAGTGAGTCCCAAGGCATCAATGATCCACAGATTATTGTCCCTCTATGCTATCTTAATGTTTTACAAACACTGTGGATAAATGGCTAAACATAATTGTTACAAATCCTCTTCCAGTTGCACGGTAGTTCCAGTGATATTTAGTTCATGTATGGTGTCTGTGTTATCTTTTGTGCAAGTGTTTTAAACTGTGTGCTCTTAGGGTTGTTGAGTTTAATAAATAATCTTTTCAAAGTTTGCCAAACCACTTAATCCTACTAGTGTTGCCCAGGAGGGCAAAGACTCTGGGTGAAGGCAGGATACACCCTGGACAGCTCGCCAGACCATCGGAGGGCCATCACACACACTCTCTCTCTCTCTCTCTCTCTCTCTCTCACCTAGGGCTTATTTGAAACAGCCCATTTTCTTTGGACTGTGGGAGGAAACCGGAGTACCTGGAGGAGTCATTTTCACACATGAACCGGCACCACAGAGTCCTGACCTTAATCCTAGTGCAAGTCTTTGGGATGTGCTGGGCAAGACTTCATGGAGTGGTTCAGTTTTCCTGTCATCAGTTCAAGATGTGGGTGAAAAAATGAACCCGACACTGGAGGGAAATAAATGTCGAGATGTTACTTAAGTTTGTCAAAACAATGCCATGGTGAATTTGGGCTGTAATAAAGATTAAAGGCGGTCCAACTAAATATTAGAGAGCGTAGGTTATTTTTTTTAAATGTATATTTTTAGAAATGTCAAAATTGCAGTTAAAAATCGACTGGGTTTCTCATTCATTCATTTTCTGAAGCGCTTAATCCTAATTAGGGTCGAGGGGAGGCTGGCGCCCATCTCAGCCGACTCTGGGCGAGGGCGGGGTACACCCTGGACAGCTCGCCAGGCCATCGCAGGGACAACACACACAGAACCATTCAACACTCATGATCACACCTAGGGGTGATTTGGAACAGCCAATTAGCCTACTGTGCATGTTGAACCGAAATACCCGGAGGAAACCCACGCAAGCACTGGGAAAACATGCAAACTCCACACACACACACCTGAGCTGGGTATCAAACCAAGGCCTTCTTGCTGTGAGGCGAATGTGCTAACCGCTGTACCACCGTGCCGCCGGACTGGGTATTTATTCTTCTTTAAAATTAGACAAACCAGTTAAAACAGGGACGTTCAATCTTATCCGCAAAATAGCCACACCTGCCACCTGTTTCAATCACTGATCTCAAAAAAAAAAAAAGTTAATTGCATATTAGTGTTTCAATTTTGAAGCCCGGTGGCAGCCATCTTGGTGAGACCACTTACCTGTCGAAAGTTATACTCAAAGAGCATGAAAAGATGGGAAATAGGAATAATTACATATAAGATGTACATTTCATTTTAAAACTTTTTTTGTCAAATTTCAGCTATGTACAGCTTTTTTTTTTATTTTGATTATTAATAATTACAAATATCAGTGAAATTATTGGTAAAGTTTATGAATTTAAGGTATTCTGACCATCAGCAGTAAAACTTTCAGCGTTTTCGAGCTGTGTTGGCTTTCAATGACTCCGTTTTAAGATCCTAAATCAAGGTGGTCTCACCAACATGGCTGCCACCCGGCGTCAGAACCGAAACATTAATTTGCAATCCAGTCTTTTTTTTAAATCAGTGATTGAAACCGGTGGAAGGCGTGGCTACTGCTTGGTTGAAGTGAAAACCTGCACCCACACCAGCCCCTCGTGGATAAGATTGGACACCCCTGAGTTAGATCACGAGTCTGTCCAAAGTACTCCAACAGTATTTAGAATAAAATATATTACTGCTTCCATTGCTTTAACCCATTTTATTTATAACTACACTTATTCAGTAATCAAGCCTAGACCAACGCTTGTCTTTGTTTTGTCTGTTTTATGGTTGGATTTAACCTAAAATGCGATTTATCTTCCAAAAGACTTACAATTGAACCAGATCTAAAATTATAGTAAAGATCATCATCATCTTCCATTTGGGGTCAGATTGAGGGGGCAGCAGCCTAAGCAGTGAGGTCCAGACGTCCCCCTCCCCAGCCACTTCCTCCAGCTGTTCTGGGGGGGACACCGAGGGGTTCCCAAACCAGCCGAGAGACAGTCCCTCCAGCGCGACCCCGGGGTCTCTTCCCAGTTGGACATCAAACACCACACGAGGAGTTCTGGAGGCATTCTAATCAGATCCCAGAGCCACCTTAACTGGCACCTCTCAAATCTGAGCTCCCCCCGGATGGCTGTGCTACGCACCCTATCTCTGAGGGAGAAATATAACTTATGACGTATGTCTGCATGAACTCGTTCTCTGCTATTTACATAGATACTTTACTCAGGCAATTCTCTTCGGGAAGCAAATGACCAGCAATGCAGCTTTAGTGGCAGAAAGTCAATCAGTACAAAGCAAAATGGCATCTATTGATTGATGTCAATAGTTTTTAAAGCTATTCTGTAACGGCCTTAGTTCTTGTGAATAACAGACACCAGGAAACATTTGTCTTTGATCCATAATTCAGGAGATGTTAAGCTCACATGCACGACTCTTTTCACTCGTGTTCTTTCCTTCTATCTCCCATGAACATCAGGGGGATTGATCACAAGACTCTTATTTAATGCATTGATTGTAAATGATTCACGAAACACATTGTTGTTCTTTTCATAAGGCTAGAGGGTATCTGATGGAATCCATAAAATGTAAAGGCATTAGCAAATTGGGTGGCACCGTGACATAGTGGATAGCACATCCACCTCACAGCAAGAAGGCAAGGGTGTGGAGTTTGCATGTTCTCCCCGTGCTTGTGTGGGTTTCCTCCATGTACTCCAGTTTTCCTCCCACAGTATGACGACATGCACATTAGGCTAATTGGCTGCTCCAAATTGCCCCTCGCTGTGGATGTGAGTCTCCTCCAGGATACTAATAGGACAAAGCGGTTTAGGAAATGAAAAAAATTCTATTCAGTCATTAAAGGTTTTTAAAGAACCCCCTCACAGTCACACGCGTTTCCAAAATGTCCTCAAAAAATGGGTGGACGCAGTAATTACTTTAATAATACTGGTAAGCATGTGATATGGCCTTCGTGGATATGGAGAATGTGGTTGAATTTTAAATTTTGGCCATGTCAGCGTGATGCCACCTGATGGGTCAGAGTGCGAACGTAGCACTGGACGTGGTATGTGCGTGATCATGTCTATGGTAAGGAATTATTGGATGCAGGGCGGCACAGTGGCGTAGTGGTTCGCACGCTCGCCTCACAGCAAAAAGGACCTGGGTTTGAATCCCTGAATTTTGCATGCTTTTCCCTGTGCTTGCTTGGGTTTCCTCTGGGTACTCAGGTTTCCTCCTACAGTCTAAAGACATGCACGTTAAATTGATTAACAGTTCCATATTGCTCCTAGGTGTGAGTGTGAGTGTGAACGGTTGTGTGATGTTCTGGAGAGCTGTTCAGGGTGTATCCCGCCTTTGCCCAGTGTTGGCTGAGATAGGCTCCAGCCTCCCTGTGACCCCAGTGGGATTAAGCAGTTCGCCAAATGAGTGAGTGAGTGTGTGAGTAAGTGTTAGACGCAGTGAGAACCTGGTATGGACATAGGAAGTATGAACTAGTATGACCCCCTGCGTTAAAATCTTGGTCTGGTCTGAATGCATCAGGGTATCACAATTACAAACGAGCAGCTATCTCTGTGTGGATTCTTGTGACGTTAATGATCTTCACCATCATATGTAAAGCATTCATGATGCTTTGTTAACTTCCGAGCACTCGACTTTCCCATCATTATCTCCATTATTGAAGGCCATCTATACCATGAAAATCTGCACTTAAGAGCTCGCCACTCAAAGCTTTTAGCACACTCATTACACAACATCGACGGTACCTCCATCATACAGTTTATACACAGGTCTACTTTCACATTTTCATCCAAAACACAGTCCTTTCCAGATACGGAGCACAGATTGCTGCAAAGGAAAGCGTCCCAAGATAAGCTGTGGTACTGAAACTCAGTCAAACTGTAGCATAGAGTAACAGATTTATCTACATGTAAGCGATCAGATTATACACATCGATATGTAAAACACGGGCGGTACGGTGGCGCAGTGGTTAGCACGTCTGCCTCACAGCAAGAAGTTCCCGGACTAGGACGTTTTTGTGGGGAGTTTGCGTATTCTCTCCATGCTTGTGTGGGTTTCCTCTGCATACTCCGGTTTCCTCCAACACATTAGGCTGTTCTGAATTGCTGTTTGGTGTGAGTGTGAGCGTGAGGGTGAATGGCTGTGTGTGTTGGGGTGTTGCTTGACCTTCAGCCAGTGTTGGCTGAGATAGGCTCCAGCCTCTCCCTGACCATAGCAGGATTAGTTTTTTTTACCCAAAGTGGTAGCAATATGCTGCCGTTGGGAAAAAAAAAAAAAAACACAAGCAAAATTCTCACTCACCCATTTGCTAAA
>JAQMYF010000008.1:4206709-4210016 GCA_030014195.1 Neosilurus mollespiculum
GATTTGCGACACATCTCACTCTTTCTCTCTCTCTCTCTCTCTCTCTCTCTCTCTCTCACACGGATCACGGGGAGGCTGGAGCCTGTCTCGGCCGACACTGGGCGAAGGCGGGCTACACCCTGAACAGCTCATCAGACCATCGCAGGGCAACACACACAACCATTCACACTCACATCCACACCTAGAGGTTATTTGTAACTGCCATTTAGCCTAACAGGCATGTCGTTGGACTGTAGGAGGAAACCGGAGTACCCTGAGGAAACCCACACATTCACAGGCGAGACATGCAAACTCTACACAGAAATGCCCGGACCCAGGACCTTCTCTCTGTGAGGCAGACGTGCTAACCCCTATACCACCATGCTGCCCGTGTTTCCATCTGTTATCACGTGATTTTAAACAGGAGGTGTCTTTGTGATTTTTATTTATTTATTTATTTATTGGGTCATATTTCAACATTAAATATGATTTTAAAGCCCTGATATGTGGGGAAGCACAATGGCGTAGTCATTTAGCACGTAGTCACTTAGCACGTCCACCTCACTGCAAGGAGGTCCTGGGTTCGGATTCCCTGCGTTCTCCCTGTGCCTACATGGGTTTTCCCGGGGTACTCTGGTTTCCTCCACCAATCCAAAGACATGCACATTAGGCTAAATGGCTGTTCCAGATTGTCCCTAGGTGTGAGTATGTGTGTATGAAGGTTGGAGTGTATCTCAGTCGACACTGGGCGAAGGCGGGGTGCACCCTGGACAGCTCACCAGACCATCACGGGGCCAACACACACACACACACACACACACACACACACAGACGCACACGCACACACACGCACACAACCATATGAACTCACATCGGAACAGCCAAATACCCTAATGTGCATATCTTTGGACTGTGGGAGGAAACCGGAGTACCCAAAGGAAACCCATACAATCATGGGGAGAAGATGCAAACTAAGAATATTCATCTTTGTGCTTATTTCTTTATTTTTTTCACCATGATCGATTGATTGTTATTTATTACGATAATGAATATAAGTCGTGGATGCAGCTCATTTAAAATTGATTCTTTTTTCATGTTTTTTTTTAGAACGTATCCCAGACCTCATGAGTACTTGAACGTCACTGAGCTCCCTGCTTTCTGGGACTGGCGTAACATCGATGGGATAAACTATGTGAGTGTGACACGCAATCAGCACATCCCTCAGTACTGTGGATCCTGCTGGGCCATGGGCTCCACCAGTGCTCTTGCAGGTATACAACTTGGTCTATAATATATATAATATATAATTTACACATCCTGAATCCCAAATGATCATCTACTGGATATATAGTGCATCTCCTAACCCTTTCCTTCCTACCCTATGTAGCTCTTGCATAGATAATTAACATGGGCTCATACTCCGATGAATCCCTGTAGGGCATGAAGAGCTGTAGTGTGTAGAAGCCATTATATTATGCATTATGCAGTGCGTGTGGAGAAGGAATAAAGTACATCATATAGCATACCTTGACCATTTGGTATTATGGAAAAAAATTCCTGTCCTTGATGGGCTGATATTATATATTCTATGTTGTGTAATGAAACGTTATACCACACGTATGGTATGGATTCTGGTTGGTCTAGATGGATGTCTAGCCTGGAGGATACGCTGACCATAACTTCCAAAAGAATTTTAAACGTTGAACTAATTGGACCAGAGCACACTTTTCAATTTTGCCCAAAAATTTCCTAAAAATTATACGCAGAAGGTGAGGTGGATGGCGCTGAAGAGGTCCGTTGAGCGGATTATTCAATTCAGCGACATCCACCAAGTGTAAAGCACATGACAGTTTTATTATACTACACAGGAACATCAGCACAACAAAAGAGCACTAAAATGATAGATTTATGCTTTATTTCCTAATTTTCATGGTGGATGCTTGTGGGTACCGAGCTGTGCAAGAGCTGTTTAACAGCATCTGTTTAACTCTTGAGTTTTAGTATATGGCGGAAATCAGACAGGTTTTTCAACGTTGCAATGAAGTAATATGAAAACAATAGTGAATTGAGTCCTGTTTTTTATTTTGTTTCTTTGCTACACTATTCCTGAAGCTGTGACAGCAAGAGCTTTAAAAAAAAAATCACTTTCGTTATTTTTGTTACGTTTGGAAAGTGTTGTAGGTGCAGAATTCACGACAGGAAGCATTTACTTGGATTTACTACTGGACTTTCAAAGGAAAGAAAAATATGACTTTATTCTCTACTGTGCACGTTTTTTTCCCCCCACTTTTATAAGCTTAAATCAAATAGTTCATTACATTTTCTGAACTGTTTAATCCTAATTAGGGTCAGCATCTCAGCCGACTCTGGGTGAAGGCGGGGTACACCCTGAACAGCTAGCCAGACCACTGCAGGGACAACACACACAACCATTCACATTCACACTCACACCTAGGGGTGATCTGGAACCACCAATTAGCCTACTATGCTCGTTTTTGGCCTGTAAGAGGAAACCGGAGTACCCGGATGAAACCCATACAAGCACAGGGAGAACATGCAGACTCCACACAGAAACACCCCGAGCCCGGGACCTTCTTGCTGTGAATCGTACATGCTAACCACGGCGCTAATGTGCTGCCTTCATTCATTCATTTTCTAAAGCGCTTAATCCTAATTCGGGTCGCGGGGAGGCTGGCGCCCATCTCAGCCGACTCTGGGCGAGGGCAGAGTACACCCTGGACATCTCGCCAGGCCATCGCAGGGCAAAAACACGCTGACGGCTATGCAGCTACTCTTGACGAAAATCAGCAATAGTTCTTTTACATGCCTCCCACCACAGACAGTGAGAGACGTGGTTGGCATTTGATAACCCAGTTAGCTGCACTGGGGGGACAACATTGACAACCTGTTGATAGTGGGGCTTGAACCCCAACCTTGGGATCAGTAATCCAACACCCTACCACCGGGCCACCACTACCTCAAATCAAATAGTTGATAAAGAAAAAAAAAGGTGCGAGATCAAAGCAATGTGAAATTAGAGTGTAAACTTCAGAACGTTTCATTAAAACGATAAAGTAAATATCTACACTGTTCTATGTGTTGTTATATTTGTAAAATGAGATTTACTCGGCGCATGTGCACTATCACGGCTATTCCCGGATTAGGTTTTTGATTCTGGATGTGGATGCTTACGCTAAACAAAACTCACGAGTGTCTTTTAACATATTTTAAACTTTTTAAACTTGCTTTTCGAATAGTCAAGTCAAGTCAAGTCAGTTTTATTTGTATAGCGCTTTTTACAATTGACATTGTCACAAAGCAGCTTTAC
>JAQMYF010000008.1:4215456-4232716 GCA_030014195.1 Neosilurus mollespiculum
CACCACCATCTCCTTGGTTTTGTCCACATTCAGTGACAGGTTGTTGGTGTCACACCAGCTCACCAGTCTTTCCACCTTCTCTATGTATGGTGCCTCATTGTTATCGATGAGGCCGATAATGGCAGTGTCGTTGGCGAATTTAACAATAAGGTTGGATTTTGAGCTTGCCGTGCAGTCATGGGTGAGCAGTGTGAACAGCAATGGGCTGAGCACACAGCCCTGGGGGGTGCTTGTGTTCAGACTGATGGAGCCTGATGTCATGTTGCCTGACTGATGTGGTTCTGTCAGGAGTCCAGAATCCAGTTGCAGGACAAACATGTCTGAAACTTCTGCAAATGTCGCCAAACGAGGCTCTGACGCGTAGTAGTCTCAAACTCCGCCCACGTCGAGAGAAGGTCGCAAAGTTTATTATTAGTTTTTCGTTTGCAAGGAAAAGCAACAACTTGGAGACTTCAACGCGGAAACTTTAAGACTTGCTGGCATCTGCAGTATTCGGTATATTTTGCATCATCCATATTTTATTCCTAGTCTGTTCGCGCAAATAAAAAGCGAATGGTTTGAGAACAAAAAGCAAACAAAATGCATCTGATTTACGGTAGATTCACTTTTTTTCACCAAAACGTCCGCAAACCAATTGCAAAAGGACTTTCACGAAATATGCATATTTAATCCACACAATATTTGCTTGCATGTGGAGTCGCAATACATCTTGACGCGAATTTAAAAAAATCGCAAAAAAAATCAATTCACATAAGTTACTTTTCTTTTAATCACACCTCTAGTGTCATCACCCCTTTATTACAGAACTAATTGGGTGTAGGTTATTAAGCATTTAAAACTCCCTGTAGTTTATCTAAGCACCCCACAATGTCATTAAAAATATGAATGCATAATAAGAATTGAATATATTAGCTGTGCTTGCAAGAGCAATGATTTCTATTTTTGTCCACAGGGTGAGTTAGGCTGGGCTCGGATAGTCACCAGTGCATATAAAGAGGGTAAAGGGAACTGGTACAATCTTGCAATCGAGAAAGCCTGTGCATATGGAGACCCCATAGTGGCTTAGAGGAAGAGTGACTGCTGAGAACAGCTCTGTCCACATGTACAGAGTGAAATCCAACTGAGAGCAGCACTTACTCCAGACCGTATTCAAGTGTTATGAATGGAATGGTGTTAGTAATGGAATTTATTTTTCATGGTGAAATGCATGAACACCTGTTGTCATGGAATTGCAGGGTTAAGAGGTTATTACACTATCACAATACTGGTTATTATCCATGGTTTATTATTACCTACTAACTAAAGTACTAAATTACTTCCTTTTAATTAAACCTAACACAAATAGACTAAATTTCTACTCGCATATATAACTGAATATGATATATACATAACCTGATGTCTTTTTTTTTTTAATAATAAAATTAAGCAAAAACAATCACAGTGCTTTGCATAAATATACACCTTGAAGTTGATTTGACTGGAATTACATGCCATGAATTTCTACAAAATATCTCAAAATTTTGAGAGGATTTAATACAATATTATTTGTATTTATATTCTTTTGTAAATTGTGCCAGATATTTAGATTTTCTCTCCATGTCAGTATTATTAGGGCTTTGGAGGCTTTTTTTGAATTACAGATTGTTATACTACTAATTGTGTGAGTAGTGAAATGAGTGAATGATACCATAGCCAGATACCATTGCTTGGTACATAATGCAACATGTGTTGCATTTTATGTTACAGTGGTGTGAAAAAGTGTTTGCCCCCTTCCTAATTTCTTATTGTTTCTTTCTTTAACTTTAATAAATTCACTAAAATGCATACAGATATTCTGTTGGTTAAATTATTTCTATACATACATACATACACACACACACATATACGTATATATATATATATATATATATATATATATATATATATATAGCATAAACAACACAGGTCCTCATCTGATTAATTTGCCAAACCGCTTAATACTACTACTAGAGTGGGGAGACTGGAGCCCATCTCAGCTGATACTGGGCGAAGGCAGGGTGCACCCTATACAGCTCGCCAGACCATCGTAGATCAACAAACAAACACAAAACCATTCATACTCACATCAACACCTAGGATCAATTTGGAACAGCAAATCAGCCTAATGTATATGTCTTTGGACGGTGGGAGGAAACCGGAGCACCCAGAGGAAACTCACGCAAGTTTACTTTACTGAAGCACTTAATCCTATTAAGTTTGCAGGGAGGCTGGAGCCCATCTCAGCTGACACTGGGAGAATGTGGACCATTGCAGGGCCAACAGACATACAACTGTTCACACTCATACCTGGGGCAATTTGGAACAGCCAATCGGCCTAATGTGACTGTCGGAGGAAACCGGAGAACACGGAGGAAGTCGATACGCACTGGGAAAATGTAAACTTCACACCCCTGAGCCGAGGACCTTCTTGCTGTGGGGCGGACATGCTAACCACTACATTACCAACAATACTTTAACATTATTCACAAGATATTCATTTTCGAACATTATTATTATTATTATTATTATTGTTATTGTTATTATTATTGTTATTATTATTGTTGTTATTGTTGTTATTTTTATTGTTATTATTATTATTATTATTATTATTGGTGTTATTGTTATTGTTGTTATTATTGTTGTGTTATTATTATTATTATTATTAGTATTATTATAATTGTTGTTATTGTTGTTATTATTGTTGTTATTATTATTGTTATTATTACTGTTGTTGTTATTATTGTTGTTATTATTATTATTGTTGTTATTATTATTATTGGTGTTATTATAATAATTATTATTATTGTTATTATTATAATTATTATTATTATTTTTTTTGTTATTGTTATTATTATTATTATTATTGTTATTGCTATTATTATTATTATTATTGTTGTTATTATTGTTGTTATTATTGTTGTTGTTATTGGTATTGTTATTATTATTATTATTACAAAATATCCATTTTAACACATTTGTATTACAAAAAAATATTTATTTTAAACAACATAACATTCACTGTAACATAACACGTCCATTTTAAACATTAACACACCGTTTTTAACCATTTTTTATTAAAATAAACACACATTGTAATGTTTGGTACTTTATCACCAGTGCATCAGTGCTAGCATGTACCGGTCGCGTGCTGCTTCCTATTGGCTGACCCCCTTAGCGACAGAATATACACAAATCCCATTGGCTACTTTCTTCAGCACTCGGTCAGTAATTGGACATTCTGACTGTCCGTTAAGGGAGAACCACGCAAGCCCCTCCCCCCTCTGACTGCAGAAAACAAGGGCATTGGGTTGATAACTCACCCACCCCGGGTGCACTGCGAAACGGGGATGCTGAGCAGAGACGCGCCCCTGTGTCGGCGGAAGTCTCCGGGTAATTTCTCCTGATGCACGCGCTTCTCGGTGTACTGCACGCTTGGATGTGAAGGATGCCGCTGGTTTCTCATGTGCACTGCAGAATCCGGATACACTGCAATACAGGAGTACATGCAGATTAGGAGGTGTTGTTGTTGTTTTTTTAAACAGTGAGTAGATGAGTCTGCATCTCTGCAGAGCTGCAAACCGTCGCTGAGGAGGAATAAGCTTCCCAGGTGAGCTCTGATAATCATGCATCTTCTAGCCATGCCAGATTACACCAGTCTGAATACAGTGATGTCCAGATCTGCACTCTGTGCGCTTCACTCTGCAACATGTGTTGCGCAGAAACCCATCAATACCACTGACATGTTTATTCTGGCAGGATAAAAGATTTCCTCTAAACACACACTCAGGGATTTCCAACATGCCACAACACATGCTGGGGAATAAAACATGATTCGGAAGTACTGCTATACTCTAATAATCTTATAATAAAGATTGAATATCTCACAATAATCAGGATCTTACAGTTATCTCAGGAGATCTTAGCTCATTATTTGGATTCTCTGTCTCATAATAATGATAGTATCTCATAATTCGGTTTTATTTTCATAATAATGATAGTATCTCATAATTCGGTTTTATTTTCAGCATAATAATGTAGTATCTCATAATTCTGCCTTATTTTCATAATAATGATAGTATCTCATAATTCTGTTTTATTTTCATACTAATGATAGTATCTCATAATTCTGTTTTATTTTTATAATGATAGTATCTCATAATTCTGTTTTTTTTCCATAATAATGAAGTAGTATCTCATAATTCTGTTTTATTTTCATAATAATGATAGTATCTCATATTTCTGTTTTATTTTCATAATGATGTAGTATCTCATAATTCTGCCTTATTGTCATAATAATGAAGTAGTATCTCATAATTCTGTTTTATTTTCATAATAATGAAGTAGTATTTCATAATAATGATAGTATCTCATAATTCGGTTTTATTTTCATAATAATGAAGTACTATCTCATAATTCTTTTTTTATTTTCATAATAATGATAGTATCTCATAATTCCGTTTTATTTTCATAATAATGATAGTATCTCATAAATTTGCCTTATTTTCATAATAATGATAGTATCTCATAATTCTGTTTTATTTTCATAATAATAATGTAGTATCTCATAATTCTGTTTTATTTTCATAATAATGATAGTATCTCATAATTCTGCCTTATTTTCATAATAATGATGTAGTATCTCATAATTCTGTTTTATTTTCATAATAATGATAGTATCTCATAATTTTGCCTTAATTTCATAATAATGACAGTATCTCATAATTCTGTTTTATTTTCAAAATAATGATGTAGTATCTCATAATTCTGTTTTATTTTCATAATAATTATGTAGTATCTCATAATTCTGCCTTATTTTCATAATAATCATAGAATCTCATAATTCTGCCTTGCTTTCATAATAATGACCTATATAATTATGAATATAATAGTAATAATAATAATATTAATAATAATAATAATAATAATAATAATAATAATGCAACAGTTAGTCATACAATTATGAAATGTTATCTCATGAGATCTTAGCTCATGATTTTGGCTTGCTATCTCATAATAATAACATTGATAATAGAATCTCATTCTGCCTTGCTATCATAATAATGAGTATCTCATAATAATTATTTATAATAATGAGATGATTTTGACATCCTATTTTAGATTTAGATTTTCAATCTCACCATAAAAAGATCCTATCTCATAAATTTGTATCACTATCCCATAACAGTAGTGAGATCATTATTCTTACAATTATGAGATTTTAGATCATAATGTTGGCTCATAATAATGACGTAGTATCTCATCATTCAACCTTGCTATCATAATCATGACTATCCCATAGTAATTACTATCTCATAATTATGACATCCTATTTTATAATCGGATTTTCAATTTCATCATAATGAGATCCTAGCTCATAATTTGACTTAACCATCGCATAATAACGAGATACTTATTCTTACAATTGAAATTCTATCTCATGAGATCTTGGCTCATAATAATAGTGATGTAGTATCTCATAATTGTATACTTACTACCCATAATTGTATACTTGATTTTCTTATAATTATGACTTTCTATTTTATAGTTATTAGAGCCTTTCTCATCATTGGAATTTTTAATTTCATAATTACGAGATCCTGTCATAATTATGACTTATTATCTCATGATTTAAGTCCTCATATTAATGACATATGATCATATAATAATAATAATAATAGTAATAATAATAATGATGATGATGATGATGATGATGATGATGATATTAACTAGCAGTTTGGTGAAAATGTTCCCATTCTTGTGGAACAGTAAGTCATAATAAATCATAGTTGAGATTATGAGAAGGCAAGTGGCAGAAACTTTAGAAGTCCTCTATATCCGAGTGTACTGTCACGATGTAATGTAATATGATTGTAAAGTAAGTTATTCAGCACACTGACCAGAAAAATAGAATTCACAGCACTAAGACTGAGTGTTGCTGTGTACAGTGCATCACTGTACATTATGTTTCCATATGTGTTACTCATTTTGGTTCTCCATGCCTACACACTGACTCGCATCGGGAAAAAAATTAACAAACATTTTACTCACATCTTCAGACATCCCAAAGAACCGATTAAAAGGATAGCACGGTGGCGTATTGCTTAGCACGTCCGCCTCACAGCAAGAAGGTCCACGGTTTGAGTACTGGGCTCGATTAGATAATCTGTGTGGAGTCCTGTGGGTTTCCCCCGGGCACTGCGGTTTCCTCCTGCATTCCAAAGACATGCACATTAGGCGAACTGTGTGTGTGAATGGTTGTGTGTGTTGCCCTGTGATGGACTGGCTGTTCTGGGTCTACCCCGCCTTCGCCCAGTGTCGGCTGAGATAAGCACCAGCCTTCCCGGGACTCTAATAGGGTTAAGCAGATTGGCAAATGAGTGGGTGAATTAGAAAACAAGTGATGCTAGTTTAATTTCATAGTACTCATCCGGCAATAATAATAAAGATATTTTATTCTGATTTTAATCTGAAATTCAGCACGACCTCCAGAAAACTTTCACTTGATTAACAGTTGAAGTTGAGGCTCAAACCAGACAACTGAATATAAGATGTGTGTGTCAGAAATGCATCATATTCTTGTGCGTAGTTGTGGAGATATGATCGATGGGTCCTTTTACCTCTGTAAAGCCTGCCTAGTCCCTGCGCTCTGGCCTTCGCTTGTCTGCCTCCAGGATCGATCTATGTGCAACTCTTTCGTGAAATGGGTAAACCACTCTCGCAGAAGAATAATCTGATCTAGCCGTATTTGCTAAATCGAATCGCGCGTCATCAGCAGTGGTGGAATAATCATCAGTGGAATTATCATCTGCTGTAATGAACCTGCAACCAGCATTTCGCTCAACAGGTGTAGTATTACAGCAAAGTGGCTTTTTATTATATGCCTTTATCAGGTCAGTATTATCCAACCAGGAGGATGTAGTGGATATATTTGGTGATGATAGAGAGGTTTAGATGGTCACTGTTGTTTTTTTTTTTTTTTTTACTGGGGAAGTGTTAAAGCTTGGCTGCGCAAAAATTCTGCCCTTGTCCTGGCCATAGCATTGATTTTACTGTGCTGGAATGGGAACCTCAGAGGATACCCCGTTATGCCAATCGATAGTTGGGAAAATGCACTGCAGTATCTAAAAGCAAGGCAGACGTAGTACGGTACATCCCAGAGAAATATAATCTCAGTGTTGACTATAAAGCCAGCAGACACTGGAGAAGAGAAATTCTACATTTACTGCATGTTATGGCATGAAACATTTCTAATTGGTTTCTATATATATATATAAAACTCACGGTAGTGGTTAGCACTTCACAGCAAGAAGGTCCTGGGTTCATGTCCGAGACTGGACAAGGGCGTTTCTGTGTGGTTTGCATGTTCTCCCAGTGCTTGCATGGGTTTCCTCCGGGTACTCTGGTGTCCTCCCACAGTCCAAAGACATGCACAGTAGGCTAATTGGCCCTAGGTGTGAATGTGAGTGTGAGTGCGAATGGTTGTGTGTGTTGGCCCTGTAATGGTCTGGTGAGTTGTTCAGGGAGTACCCCGCCTTCGCCCAGTGTTGGCTGAGATAGGCTCCAGCCTCCCCATGGTCCTAGTAGGATTAAGCCATTTACACTTACACCAGTGAGCATGGGTTTGTTGTTTTTGAACGTGGGAGGAAACTGGAGTACGCGGAGGAACCCACTCTGGCATGAGAAAAACATGCAAATTCCACACAGAAACGCCCAAGCCTGGTACTCAAACCCGGGCCCTTCTATACCACCGTGCCGCCCGATGCTCATCCAGTAAAAGGGATTCCTGCCCTGTATTTACCAACGTAATAATACAGAGTGCCAGAGGAGAGGAAATCGGATCTCATTAAATAAATGCAGTGAAGCACTTTCCAATATTCCACTTTAGTCCCCCAGGACCTGGACTTATTTTAAGTCATGCTTCAGTAGGTTCCCGTTGTGAATCTCCCCCTAATTTTAAATAATTTACAAACATTTGTTCTGAATAATGCATGGCACATCATTAAAAACTTGCAAAAATGAGCGGAGGTGGCTGGGAGTGGGTGCGGAATACACAGCTGGGGAACAAGAATAAGAGATGCAGGTGTTATTATGCTGTCCTTAAAATGCCAGCCAGACAGGGAGTCTCCAGCAGGGAGATGGGATTGATAAGTGGTCGAACTCTCTGCCTGCCGCCTATCTGAATGGTGTTTGTGAACGACCGATCGACAGGCCTAACATTCTGTGTTCTGTCCATCTAATTGTTAGTCTGTCAGCTCTCATCAGCACGTACAAAAGCCAGGCTGCTGACTAATGCAGCTGCAAGCTACTGGGGAGCAGCTGCTCACTAAAGAGGAGAAATGAAGCACTAAAATGCAGAAAGCAAGTTGTTCTGGGGTCTGAAAGACCTGACGATCTCTGACATTTTCTATGTTTAACTGTATAATACACACTCACTCATTTGACGAACTGCATAAAGCTATTAGGCTGGAGGTTGGAGCCTATCTCAGCCGACACTGGGCGACGACGGGCTACACCCTGAACAGCTCACTAGACAATTGCAGGGCCAAAACACACAAAACTATTCACACTCACACCTAGGGGCAATTTGGAAAAGCCAATTAGCCTAATGTGCATGCCTTTGGACTGTCGGAGGAAACCGGAGTACCCCGAGGAAACCCACCCATGCAGGGGGAGAACATGCAAACTGCACACTGAAACGCCCAAACCCAGGACTCGAACCCAGGACCTTCTTGCTGTGAGGTGGATGCGCTAACCACTACGGCCACCCTGTCGCCCTGTGTAATGCACAATAAAGAAAAATCATTTTCGAGCCATTGACTATTATGATACGTGGTGCTTTGAACGCACCAGCCGTGCAACAAACACATAGCCTGCTCGGCAGAAATCCAGGTTAGCCCTTGTCCGCCTGTATGAGTGGTGTGATAACACAACAGCAGACAACCAGGCGTTCACATTCAAATGAAATGCTATCCAGAATAGCCTTCATTTGTATGACGGGGAGTCAGCTGAGCAGTCATTCCATAGGCTTGCTTTCTGTCAACGCCCAAAAGAAGCATGGGGGATTGTTAGCAGCGCTGGGTATTTTTAGACCAATGTCGAGGTCAGAATGTGAACTGATGTGTCTTTGTTGCCACATACGGCACAGCTAAGCCACATGCTGCATATTGCATTACCATTTCAGCTAATGCAATAAAACAGGAATACTTTTGCATGGGTAAGTGTTTGGTCCTAACCGTGTTTGCTTACAGTTATTGGTAGATTTCCTTTTGAGACAGAATAAAAGCAGGTGAAGAAAGTGTGGCTTCACTGTAACATAACAACAGTCTGCAGGCACTAGAAGCTACAAACATCCTTATGCTCTGTAGGTAGACTGCAGCTTTCAGGCACTACATCAGCAATTCCACGCAGCTTCTTTTGTATGAGTCACTATTCCTGTATTTATCTAGGGCACAACACAAAAGCCCACGCTACAAAATAAATGCTTAGTGCCAATGTTCTGTACTGTAGCTCTGCAGCTGAAACCAGGTCAAGGACATATTAATGGAATTCAAGTGAAAGTGTTGGTCAGATATTCCGTAGTTGAGATAATTACATTTATATCGTCTCATTTAGCCGATGCTTCATTCCAAAGGGCCAACAATTGAGGCAGGACACAGGTGAGCACTTGAGGGTGCAGTGTCTTCTTTAAAGGTGGAGTCTTACATAAAATCTTTAGTCATGTTTTTGGTGCTAATAGTTCATGGTGACTAAATAAATCAAACCTTCCAGTCCCAACATTTATCACAGCTGTGTGTACTGGGATATTTGAGTTCAGTTTTGTGTTTCTCTGCTCCTTCATGCCCACAGCTTCCAAACAGACCCAACTAGGTCAAGTCAGGTCACGTGGTACGTTGAAACGTCACACACTGGACTCGCAGAAGTGTAAACACGTCCTGTATGACTGAAAACGGTCCTCACACGCGGAAAAAAAAAAGGGAAAACTGGAGACGTATGCTCGATGGCATTTTGTAGCAAGTAAACCAAGGATGGCGTAAGCCTGCGTAAAGTTCTCGCGACAGGACTGGAGCCCTGTAAGACACTCGTTCCCTGATTAACAACAACACAGCGTTCGGACGGGCTGGGAACCGACTCCAAGAAGACTCGATTCACTGATTTAGATATACATACAATATATATAAAGGCTTCAGAGTCGATTCCGCCCTGTTTGACGTAACGACTCACATGTTCCAGAAGCGTCGTTTACATTAATAAGAAATCTTTAAGGTCAGTTAATAATTCATGGACGATCAGATTACTTTAACAGATTGTAATGAGCTGTACCATGCATTCATACATGCATCTAAAATAATAATAATAATAAAAAGTTTAATATATACATCGTACTGCACCGTATTTATGTAGCTACTAATTTTTATAGATGCTTGAGTAGATTTAGATACACTTTATATTTATACACAGTAAAGCTACGTGATATATTTACATATGTTGGTTTGTGTATAATTAGCTGTCCGGGGTGTACTCTGCCCTCGCCCGGAGTCGGCTGAGATGGGTGCCAGCCTCCCCGCGACCCTAATTAGGAATAAGCGGTTCAGAAAATGACATGACATGACAAGTTACACAATATGGGGTTGAAATCTGATCACAGACGATGCTCACCATGCAGTGTTTCCGAGTCGCTCTTCCCTGTCGTCTCCATCCTCTTCTCTGGACGATGACCCCAAACCTTCCTCTGTGGGTTCATATGCGAATAAAACATTCCCAAAATCATGTTCATCAATGTCAGGTTTACGCTCCAAATGTCGTCAAATTGACTGGAAACTGACGAGGACTCAGAGGCTGACATGCTTGCATGTTGTAAACAAACCTACATGACCTGTTTCTGACGTAGCAGATCACGTGATCTATTTGTTGCGTTTTGGAGGGCTAATGCTTCTCGCTCAAAAAAACTGGACTTATTTCTTTGTTATCTACATACTTTCTTGTACTAATGATTACAACATGCCTAGCAGGTAAGATTTAACATATTTGAGCATGCTCATGTCCTACGTAAGACTCGAACTTTAAAGATCCAACTGTGGCAGCTTGGCAGTTCTGGGGTTTGAACTTACCATCTGCCTTAAGCACTGAGTCACCAACCCCCCTTATAGTACTTGGCAAGTACTTCACTGTAGAAACAGATATGTTGTATACCTTGGTTAAATCGGACCAACATGAATGGTTGAAATGTGTCCAACAAAACACTGGTTGCCTCAAACAGTGGACACTGGTTGTGCTGTCAGCATGTTATGTTATGCAAAAACTATTGATCTTATTTTCATCAAACTTGGTGGAGGGGTGGGGCCTGGGCCTGGCAAAAACTTGTAACATCCCATGTATGGGATCATGTTAAAAAAAGCCAGAAATCCTAAAAAATTCCATATTTTAATGTTGGGCAAAATGTTAATCTGACAGCCACTAGGGGGAGACATTTCATTGTAACTATGCCAAGTTACATTAATCCATTTGTGGATGGCGGAGGTACCTTGCACTCAACGAGTGCCACTCTAGTTCAGTGTCCGTATGCGGTGACCAACAGATTAAAGACTATACAAGCATCTGTATGAACAGTGTTTTGTCTGACTGTAGTTTGAGCTAGCTCCAAACCATAATACATGATCTCGTGACAACAAATATTGATTGGCAGCACCAACCAATTTATTTGGGTTACTTCAAATTTCTGGCAACCAAAAATTTTAACCAATATTCTGATAACCACAACGTCCACCATACAAGTCGCTAGATAAGTTTTTAACATGGAAACAATACTGTGAGAGCCGTACTTGTTATAGATAATTAATCAGCACCTTCTGACCAATCAAAATCAGAAACTTTTTATTGTATATTAAACAGTTTAATTAATTGGATATTAACATGTTGTGTTTGTTTAAAACTTTAGGTTAGCAGGCACCATGCTAACTAGCATCACAGAGGGCATTCTGTGCTGCCTGACTGGCAAAAGTGGAAATACAGTGCTTCCTGTGGAACCATCGGACGCTGCCCCTTCTGATGGGTTCGAGTTTGTAGAGGTAAAGCCAGGCCGTGTATTGCGTGTGCGCCATGTCCTGCCTGAGCGCCTTGCCAATCCCGAGCTGCAGCAGGAACAGGGTACTAGCGTACACTGCAAGCGCAAGATCACCGTCTACCGCAATGGGCAGCTGGTGATCGAGAACCTGGGTGACGTGCTGCGCTCGGAGATTCTCCATTGCCCCAATGGAGAAGTGGAGCAATGCAGCACTGTGGAGGTTGAGCTTGCTGATTACTTCACTGCACCTTCCTCCCCAGAACCCAAGCCAGTTCCTCCTCCACTTCCGGCATCAGACCAACAGAAACCAGCTCCACCACCCAGACGGCGCAGGAGGAAGCCCAAGCGCACGGTTCTCATTGACTCAGAGAGATATATCAGCAGCTGTAAGGGGACGCACTCGGATGTGGCGCTTTTCTTTATCCACGGCGTTGGAGGCTCGCTGGACATCTGGGGTCGACAATTGGACTTTTTCTCAAAATTGGGCTATGAGGTCATCGCACCAGACCTGGCAGGCCATGGAGCCAGCACGGCCCCTCAGATAGCGGCTGCTTACACGTTCTATGCCCTGGCTGAAGACCTGCGTGCCATTTTCAAGAGATATGCCCGCAAGCGCAACATCCTTATTGGCCACTCATACGGGTAAGTTTAACCATGGGGCTCTTAGGGAACATGTACAGTTTACACAGTGATGTATTTTATTATAAGCGCACTTCATATCCAAATACATCTTTCCATTTTCCGAACCGCTTAATCGTATTAGGGTCTCGGGGAGGCTGGCGCCTATTTCAGCCAGCACTGGGTGAAGGGGGGGGGGGGGGTACACCCTGAACAGATCACCCGACCACTGCAGGGCAACACATTCACAACCATTCACACTCACACCTAGGGGCAATTTCAAACAGCCAGTTAGCCTAAAGTGCAAGTCTTTGGACTGTGTGAGGAAACCGGTGGAAAAGACAGCAAGCAGGGGGAGAGCTGATAGTATTTTAGAGCAACATTTTATACTGTGCACTTTACGATCTGTCAGAAAAGTGTCCGGGGTAGACGTAGCCACCATTATGTACTGAAACAATCAGTGAATTTTTATTTTAGGAAATGAACTCTAATTGACTGAAGATCATACTATCCTCATTCCAGGGTGTCATTCTGTACGTTTCTGGCGCACGAATACCCAGAGCAGGTACATAAGGTGGTTATGATAAACGGTGGAGGCCCAACAGCGCTGGAGCCAAGCCTCTGCTCCATCTTCCAGCTGCCGTCCTGCATCCTGCACTGCTTGTCGCCATGCCTCGCGTGGAGCTTTCTCAAGTACGAACCATACAAAATGTCCCAACACTAAAATGATGCTTTAACTACATGGGGATTTAGATAGCTGGACCTTTTATAGGGTAATATAGGTAATGGTGGTCATTAAAACAGCTAAGCAGCTAAATTGTAGTCCCAGTGATACTTACAGTATTTTTGTACTTTATTGGTCATGTATTTAATTAAAAAATACATACTGCCCCGGATTAAAGCTGTCATGCTACTGCATTGTGTTAATTGTATGAATCTCTCTCTCTCTCTCTCTCTCTCTCTCTCTCTTTCCCCTCAGGGCTGGATTTGCCCGACAGGGAGCTAAAGAGAAGCAGCTACTAAAGGAGGGCAATGCCTTTAACGTGTCTCCGTTCGTGCTGCGGGCCATGATGAGTGGTCAGTATTGGCCTGAGGGAGACGAGGTGTACCATGCCGAGCTCACCGTCCCCATCTTGCTCGTGCACGGCCTTTATGATAAGTTTGTGCCCATGGATGAGGACCAGCGAATGGCTGAGGTATGGTGAAATTAATAATAATAATAATAATAAAGATGCAGGGCGGCACGGTGGCGCAGTGGTTAGCATGTCCGCCTCACAGCAAGGGCTCGGGTGTTTCTGTGTGGGGTTTCCATTTTCTCCCCGTGCTTGCGTGGGTTTCCTTGCGTGGGGTCCCAGGCTCAGTGAGGACGTTTTTGTGGGGTCCCAGGCTCAGTGAGGACGTTTTTGTGGGGTCCCAGGCTCAGTGAGGACGTTTTTGTGTGGATGTTGTCCCTGTTCTCCCTCTGGATACTCCGGTCTCCTCCCACAGTCCAAAGACATGCACATTAGGCTAGTTGGCTTTTCCAGATTGCCCCTAGGTGTGAATATACTGTCTAAGTGGTTGTATGTGTGTTGCCTCCCTGTGATCCTAGTAGGTTTATATGGTTTAGCAAATGAATAAATGTGTATTGATAATACAAGTGCTGATTTATTAAAACTCCTTTACTTTGGTGTTTTATGTAATAAAGTCAGTGGGGATTTCTCTTGGATTTACCAGTCTCCTAAAGATAACCCTATAGATGCCAAGCCAGCCATAAACAACTAGATCTCTGTGCAGTAATGAATCTTTTGTTCATTAAGAAGCATTACGTATATGCAGATGCCACTGAAGAAGTGGCAGATGGTTACTGAAACAAAGGCTTTCTTTTATTTTCCTGAGGAGTGTTAACTCCACTCTGTTCTTACACCATCGCACTGTTGAATTCTGAAATCTAAAACTCTTTACCGCGTTTATACACACCTACATTCATATAAATACACTGAATATAACTTTTATAGTAACAGCTTATTCACAGATTTCGAGCTGGGTATAACATCACACCCAAGTATGTGATATAAAGGACTATGTTCCAGTAAAATACGTCAGAAAAACAATACCAGGAATTAGCATTACACGTTCCTGCTAGGTTAGCCATTGTTAGCAACACTAGTATATATATTCCTTCGCTGGACTAAGTAAACTCTTTATCCCTTAGGGTATTTCCTGTATATCTTTTCTCGTCGAGAAAATGCTGAATGCGTCTCTGGAGGCCGCTAAAGATCATAGCGCACAGTGCAGCTAGTTAATGGCTAAGTTTCGGGTCATGTATGCATTAGTCCATTCATTTTTTCATTTTCTAAACCGCTTAATCCTAATTAGGGTCGCGGGGAGGCTGGCGCCCATCTCAGCCGACTCTGGCCGAGGGGAGAGTACACCCTGGACAGCTCGCCAGGCCATCGCAGGGCAGAAGCACGCTAACGATAATGCAGCCTACTCTTTACGAAAGTCAGCAATGGTCTCTGATAACCCAGTTAGCTGCACTGGGGGCACACTGGCCCACACACTATTTATTGTTGCCCGCGAGTCGACCAATCAGATTGCGCGTACTGTCCTTGCCATATAATAAGTAGTATTATCACAGTTTTCGCTCACTGTTGAGACATGAGGCAACCATCTTGGATTTTGAAGCTGGAGTTGGTGAGGTTCCGCTTACGTTCTAAGTCGGAAATCCGAATTCTGGGGGTGTTCCAGTTGATATTTCTTACAGGGAACTCTTCACTATAATGTCAGGCTCTTATCTTTATTTAACTGATTTTATGCATTGCATTGCTGCCACGTGATTGGCTGATTAGACAGTTGCATGAATGAGCAGGCGTACAGAAGTTGTAAATAAAGAGGTCAGTGAGGGTTTTAGCCAGGAATTATTTATTATTATTATTAATAATATTAGCACTTACTCATTTGCCAAACTGTCCAATCCTATTATTAGCAACATGGGCAGGTGGAAGCTTATCATAGCTGACTCTGGATGAAGGCAGGGACACCCTGAACACCTTGCTAGACCATCAGAGAGCAACACACTCACAGCTGTTCACACTCACATCCACTCATAGGGCAAATTTGGGTCAGCCAATTCGCCGCATGCCTTTGGACTGTGGGAGGAAACAGGTAGTTCCCAGAGGAAAGCCATGCAAACACAGTGAAAACATGCAAATTCCACACAGATAAGCCCGAGCCTGGAACTCAAACCTGGTACCTTCTTGTTGTGAGGCGGACGTTCTAACCATTATGCCACTGTAACCCCTCATCATCATCATCATCATTATTATTATTATTATTTTTATTAATATTATTAATAATTTAAAAAATCTGACATTCTGTGTATTTCCAGATTCTCCTTTTTGCCTTCTTGAAAGTGATTGAGGAGGGCAGTCACATGGTCATGATGGAATGTCCAGACACAGTCAACACACTTCTGCACGAGTTCTTTCTCTGGGAGCCCGACATCACCAGAAAGGATTGTGCTGACGACCCACCTGTGGCTCCGGACCCCGTGACCCACGAAAACACTGGCACACAAAAATCCAACAAGCCTGTGAACAAATAACCGATGAAGGGTGGTGTTTTAGTAGGGCAAACCCATCAGAAGGCTCTTGATGGCAGGCTGTATGAGGTGGAGTGATCACCCGGGCTGAAAGCTAATTTCTTGGAGCTGGAGATTGAGCTGAGGGTTCGAGCAGATTGCACCCAAGACAGCAAGAGTAGTTCAAGAGGTGAATCTCTGCCGGCACAGGCAAGAGGTCTAAAGGGGGTTGGGGGTGGTGGGGGGAATAATGAATGCATAAACCTAATTTTAATGGTTTATTATTTCATTGGTGTCATATCTCTCTACTTCCTTTGGACAAATATGTTTTCTTCTCGTGGCATATCTACAAAAGGACTATCCAGCGGATGAAGCCAATTACAAACTGATTTTTTTGGCTGGGTTCAGAGGTGTCCCCATGCTCGTGCAGTGCTTGTAATTCTATTGTGTGATCTATTGTGATCCAGGCCACATGAGTGCATCAAATCAGGGGAAAGCAAGCCAACGCAGAGCCAAATCCATGCATCATGTTTTAACATGCTGTAACTGGACATTGTTATTTATTCAGAATAGCACCAATAATCATGAAGAGAAGGGGGGGGGGGGGGGGGTAAGAGCAGTGATATTGTCTTCCCATTGAACAGGAGGCTGGAAGAGCAACCAATGCTCAAGTTTAACATATTTAATTTGAAGGCATTACCTCAGTACTCCATGAATAATAATGTGGCTGTTATGTAGAATATAACTAAACTACTAACATATCACAGTTTGAGCTAAATAACCTACGTAATGGGCTTTTTATCTCTAAACGAACAAACAAACGGAAAAAATAAAGAGCAGATTTGTTGGTAAGTGCGGGGCCGAAGGGTAAACACAAATGCAATGAGCAGAAAACTCTGTCAGCAGGAACACTTTTGGGTCTCCTAGCAACGAGAAACCGGAGGAAAAGATGTGTCAGTGGTGCATTCGCAGCTCTGCCATAGAGAGGAAGAGAGAGGGGG
>JAQMYF010000008.1:4247108-4283892 GCA_030014195.1 Neosilurus mollespiculum
TACACACACACACACACACACACACACACATATATATTCATATGCATGTATATAGGTGTACGTATATAAAAACTGACACTATACAGAAAACTTGTATACTATACAAAACGAAGTCGGAAAATGGAGTTTGTTTTTATAAGTGAGGCCTGCTGTGACATGATAAGTTTAATGGCAAATGATAGGTTATCCTGGGGGAAAATCTTAATTATACATAAAAAATGCATTGCATTCATCAGGATGCATAAACGTTTCACTTTTGTTTTACTTTCTTTTCATTCTCAGGTTTAATTATTGGCTTCATTATTATCTAACAATGTAATTATTCCTGAATCATGCAGCTGGATGGCAAAAGGATTTAAAATGTTTACCATTGCTAAGTTTTATGCTAGATTTTTGTGACGCTGTATATTTTTTAAATGAAATGTCTACCGGAGGTGAGTCTTTGGACAAGCAACACTCCATTAAATTCAAGAGATGATCTGGATCCTATTCTGGATTCAGCGAAGGTTTCTTTACCAATGTGAGATGGGAGGATTTTTTGACACTTGGGTAGATAAAGGGGATTGCTGGGCTTGGCAGAGGATTGTGTTCTCTGAGTGTTTTTGTTATAATTATTTTGACTGTGTTTGTATTTGAATGCAAAAATAGTTTTTTTGGTTGGACTATACTTTAACTGTTGAACGTTATTATCTTCAGGTATAAATGTATTCTGGTAAGGGTTATCGTGGATCCAGAGCCAATCCCAGAATAAGGGGACACTCCAGGTATACAAACTGCTCTCTAGATGGGATACGTCTGCAGTACACCATGCACATACTAGTGGCGACAGAGACATCAATCTATGTCCTGGCACATTTTTAGACAGAGGGAAGAAACCGGCACTAACTCAAGCTAGTAAAAAAGTTGGCTAAAATTCAGACACAAAGTCTGGACTGTATAAGACTGTAAAAAGAACATGGAAAAACAAATGATGAGGAAAAGATCGATGCAAATTTGTCACTTATGACTATTCCAGGCAAAGTACAAGTCAACGCAATGCAATAACACACATTTAATTATTTCAGCATGACCTTAATCTTTTTATTTCCTAAAGTTATTCCAAGTTTAAGAGAAAATGCTTAACTGAACATGAAATGTTCCATTACCCAATTTCAACTTCTTTGCTGCTGTTAGAGATTGACATCAGAATACGAGGTAGTAGCAAACGCACTGTCAGACATGAAAAGGGTGCTTTAGTGAAACTGACATGAACTGGAGACATGTCATTAATTTCTTGCACTGACCCTTTTCACACAGTTTTCCTTGTAAGAGCATTGAGTACTAAGCACATGGCATGTTCGGATATTTGACTCTACACTCAGGTATTTATTTATTTTGGAGATTAGCGCGCTGGAAGGCTGCCCCTAAGCCCTCCATCTGTTCACCATTTGCCGTTTTTTTACACACCCAATATTCACACAGAAGAAAGAGCTGGCCTCTCTCTAAAGAGTTGTGTCTATGCGCGTGTCTCTTTCTGTTCCTCACCCACCCACCCCTTTCTCCTTTCAAACATCTTCTCTGGTTTATGTCCTCAGCTTGTGAGAGGGTTTACTTTGGAATGGCTTCCAGAGGGAATCATTCTCCTATGTGATTGAAGACTTTCCTTATTAGCCAACACAGCTGAAGGCCATGCGTACTGTGGGTGCTGTGGTGCTCGTGCCTTGCGCAATAGCAGACAAATCTACAAGATGCATCTAATCGAATACAAAATGACAATTATCCCTGCTGGCAGGTCATAGCACTTAAACACCAACAACTGGCCTATTAGTGTATTTATGAGATTAAATTTTACAGTACCAATAAGTTAGAAGAAGCCTCTACGCAGCATGTTCGACTTGACCAGAGGGGGGAATGCCAGGGAAACACGACAACGATTAGAAAGCAGTAGTAATCTGAGCTAGTGTGTGATCTCTGGTGTGTCTGAGGTGGAGCCTTTGACACAGGGAGGAGAGAAGGAGTGCTACCAGGAGGAGCCCAGATTCACGCAGTCTAATCCGTACACTCCAAAAACACTCAGATATTTACAGAGGATTACAGACTATCCCATGACTGTATCCACCACACCAAAGGAGATACAGTGAGGGTGTGCAAAGCTCTTCTTACTCACTGAGGTAAGTGAAGCTATGAAAGAAATGTGGTTCTTTCTTATTGGGCAGACTGTCACATGGATAATATTGTTGCAGGTGAAGTTTATCTCTTTCAGACTCTTGATGTACTGTATATTATATATATACACATATATATTACACACATATACACTGTATACAACCAGAGATTATAGCTTAAAAAAACCCTATTTCATAAATGTAAAAACATTTTCAATCATAGTCTTTATTCAATTAAATCTCCAGCAAATAATTTGAAATGTTGTAAAAATTAGCTGGCATGCTAACAAATTCTCTTAATGATCTCTTGTTTCAGTTGAATGATCCGCGTTTGCTCTCCCTTTGCTGAATTCCTCCTTCTTATTCCCATCCAAACCTTTCCTAAAAGAGGACTCATCCTTTACCTGTTTAAGAGGTACCCAGGACACCCGGATTTATATACGCTCAACCACTTTAAAAACAGATTACATACTGAATACGACTAGAAAACTTCGCTCTGCTAGCCCTGGACATGCCTAAGCCAAAGGATGTGGAAGATCCTAGATTTCCTTTAGGGTATCCTGACTCATATGATTGAATTCAGTGCTCGGGAAAAGTTTGGAAACGGCGTCACCATGATGAGCAAGCTTCAGTCATAAACTGTGTCTTCAAAATACTGCATGCGAACAACCCAACCCTTCCCAACCCAACCCAAACCAGCCTAGACGAGCCCAGCTTAGCCAGGGGGTTCCTTCCTTCCTTCCTTCTATTATACATGGACGTAAAAGGCACAGGGGGAGCATGATCTATGGTCCCCAATCCTGGTTTAAGGAGCAAAATGAGGGATTTCCCCTCCCAACCTCTTCCCTGAGGTCAGCCCATCACAACACCACCCTGATAAGTCCGACTTAGCGGGGCACTCGGTAAGGACACATCTTCTTGTGTTAACATAAGCTGCTGTGTATAGTCTGGGTGATAAACACCACAGATTGTTCAAGCTCCGATTCTGTATGCATGAGGATTTGTCTGCCAATCATTGCTTGGGGATGCTTTGGAAAGGTTTATACATGTATAACTTGATTCAGTCAACCATAAGAGTGTTAGATTACCTTAGAGAGGAAATGTATGTTTGCTGCTTTCCACAAAATATTCCCAGACTTAAATCCCTGTAGAGGATCCACAGTTATTGTTAACTTCCTGTGAGTCATCCACTCTAAACTTTGCACTATAATGGCATGCGATTCATGGGATGCCACTCAAGAAGGTAGGGTGGATTTGAATGCAAGACGGGATCATGGATAATTACATTCGTCTACCTGCCTGTTAACGGCGTTTACTTCTATAGATCAGGAAAACAGAAATTATTTGTTAGGCCTCATCTTTAAACCACTAGAAGACATTTCTTCATGTTCTGACATGGACGGATTTTATCTGCTAATGTGCAGTCAAGCAAACTATACTGTGCTTTTGAGGTAATCTTACAGGTGAGATGA
Source organism: Neosilurus mollespiculum (assembly GCA_030014195.1). Taxonomy (NCBI): domain Eukaryota; kingdom Metazoa; phylum Chordata; class Actinopteri; order Siluriformes; family Plotosidae; genus Neosilurus; species Neosilurus mollespiculum. Next base: position 4,250,725 of record JAQMYF010000008.1, read on the forward strand.
GGTAGTGGTACAAAATGTTAATATTCATCCTCTATTATCTCCTGTAACTTGGGATTGGGTCTGGATAAACAAAAGGCCTGTCCGTGAGTCACACTGTAAAACTCATCACTCGGCACTTAAGCACTTTCGCTCAGCCCGCAAAACACTAGCAGGTGGTGAAACCTTCTAACCAGCTCAATCCATGTGGGATCCGACTCTAGCTTGTGCTTTGGTATTTTGTTTTGATGCCTACATGGTTTAGATTGATACGTTTGAGGTTTGTTTTCTCTACCTTCTCTGCTCTGACATGCAACTACATTTAGCGCTAGCCAAGCTTGAATCAACTGGGCTTTAAAGCTGCCAGAACATAAAACAAAACATGTTTGGAGATTATGTAGGGAGCATGAACTCATTGCTGTATACAGATCCTGTCAAATTGCAAATACAAATGCTATAAAATCCTTGAGACAAGTATCTGAAGCTGTCTAGTCGGAATTTGGCATCAATTTTCAAACTCTGCTCCTAAATGACCCCATTTAAACACCACCCTTAAAATACTAACCTAATAATAACATGCATGGCAGCACGGTGGCGTAGTTGTTAGCATGTTCGCCTTACAGCAAGAAGGTTCGAGTCGTAAGCTCGGCGAGGGCGTTTCTGTGTGGAGTTTGTATGTTCTCCCAATACTTACGCGGGTTTCCTCTGGGTACTTGCGTTTCCTCCCAAAGTCCAGAGCACATTAAGCAAATTTGCTGTTCCAAATTGCCCCTAGGTGTGAGTGTGAATGGTTTTGTGTGTGTTAGCCCTGTCATGTTCAGGGTGTACCCTGTCTTGGCTGAGTGTGGGCTGAGATAGACTTCAGCCTCCCCACGACTCTAATAAGATTAAGTGGCTCGGCAAGTGAGTGAGAGAGAACATGCATGTAGGTGCATCTAGGATGAACTCACCAACATTATCCAAGGTGTTCCTAGATATGCTCTGAATATAATATACTGTATGTACACGTATATACATATATGTATGCCCTTTGTTTTTTCTTTTTTCCCATATCAACATCACCAGTGCAATAGATTCATACATCTCTCCTTTGTGCACCCTGTTTTTTATGCTGGCTTTCAAATTTTATTTATTTATTTATTTATTGATTGCAGAGCCCCTTTTTTTAACAAGCAAACAGACATAAATGGAAGTGAAAGAAAGAGGTCAACAAGGTTCTTGGGTCATTAAAGAACCCGGGTGCAAAAGCAAAAAAATTCTTAAGAAAGCAACTGTGTAAAAAATATCAAATTCCTCTTCCAGTAACCTCCATGGATCAGCAAATCATCCCTCCTGTGCTAGACACCTGACCTAATGACTTTTTTCAAAGTCCATCCACACTGCACTGTGAAAATGTAAAATGCATCACGCAGTGCAAATATTCTTCCCGAATGACAACCAGACTACATAGTACATCTGTACCCGTTTATCACATGGAAGGCACCAGTCAGATAAGCCAGGTGTTAACACGGCTAACACGCGTATATTAGCATTATCTAACCTATAGAGCTAGCCTTTTAGACACCAGCATTTATCATGTATAATACTGTATTAGCACTAGGCAGCACGGTGGGGTAGTGGTTAGCACATCCACCTCACAGGAAGAAGGTCCTGGGTTCAAGTCCCGGGCTTCTCTGTTTCTCCCCTGCTTGTGAGGGTTTCCACCCACAGTCCATAGACATGCACATCAGGCTAATTGGCTGTTCCATTGGTGTGAGTGGGGGTGTGAATGGTTGTATGATAGTCTAATTAACTGTTCAGGATGTACCCCGGCTTTGCCGAGTGTTGGCTTGGATAGGCTCCAGCCTCTCTGCGATGCTAATAGGAGTAAGTAGTTCAGCAAAGACAGAGTGATTGAGTATTAGCACTGTTATTATTAACTTATATAACATCATATCTTGATTAAATTTTACTTTATTTGGAAACAAAAACTTTCCGCATTGCTTATTGTGCCTTTTGATTAAGGCCTCAGGTTTACCAGAAGCTGGCTTTAATCTGAAGAAGGTTAGATGACAGCAAGCTGTGTGACCTTTTATTTTTTTAGCCTTCAGCAAAGTCATGGCGACAGCAGACCTCCCTGTAAATATTTCCACTCACTCATTGAACCACTTACCCGTATTAGGGTCGTAGGGAGGCTGGTGCTTATCTCAGCCGACACTGGGCGAATGCAGGCTACACCCCTAACAGCTCACCAGACCATTGCAGAGGCAACACACACACACACACACACACACACACACACACACACACACACACACACACAAGCATTCACACTAATACTCACACCTAGGGGCAATTTGGAACAGCCAGTTATCCTAATGTGCATGTTTTTGGACTGTAGGAGGAAACCGGATTACCCAGAGGAAGCCCACACAAACACAGGGAGTACATGCAAACTCCACACAGAAACGCCTGAACCCAGGACCTTGTTGCTGTGAGGTGGATGTGCTAACCACTACACCACCGTGCCCCCATGAACATATTCTTGTTAGCAAAATTATGGAAATGTAGTGTAGTGAAGTGCGGCTGATACGGTTGACTGAAAGATTTTTGCATATATGGAGATTTCAAGTCCTTCAAAATACAGAGAGTAGCAATTGTTTTTGTACAACATCATACAGAAGAGTATTAGGGCCACCAACGAGGCACCAAACTGCAACCGTGGTGTGATTGGGAATGGCTGTGTGTGTGTGCGTGTGATGAGATGGGCTTCAGCCTCCCCATGATCCAACAATATACTAATGTTTCGATTTGTTTTCTCAGGTATTCTGACTTTAAGCAAAATAATACTGTCGCACATGTGTGGGGAAAAAAAAGAAAGAAAAAACACCCAGAGATGTCCCTCGTACCCATTCATAGCATCAGGTTACAATGGAAATAAGCTCACCTAATTTTTATGCATCTTAGTAAGAAATAAGGCTGTGAATAATTTATAGTAACCTGCAAAATAACAGTAAGTATTTCATCAGATACAGTATAACGATAGATTTCATAATATAAAGAGAGAAAGCATTGCTAGGGTATACTGGCTCAAACAGTGGTGAAGTAACCTAATAACCTGACATTCCAGATCATCAGAGAACTTGATCCCTATATGGCATAATCAGATTAATGAAGTGCTAAGTACAGGGATTAGTCTCAAATCCACAGACAGTGCTTTCAAAACACTAAAAATAAAAATAAATGAATAAGCAGGCAGCACGGTAGCGCAGTGGTTAGCACATTCACTTCACAGCAAGATTCCTGGGCAAGGGTTCGATTCCTGGGCTTGGATGTTTCTGTTCTCCTGCTTGCATTGGTTTCCTCAAACATTCCAAAAACATGCACAATAGGCTAATTGGAGGTTCCAAATTGCCCCTAGGTGTGAGAGTGAGTGTGAATGGTTGGCTGTGTGTTGGCCCTGCAGTGGTCTGGCGAGCTGTTCAGGGTGTACCCCGCCTTTTCATCCGGAGTCAGCTGAGATAGGCTTCGGCCTCCCTGCAACCCTAATTAAGGGTCTTACAAAATTAATGAAGGAATGAATGAATAAATAAGCAATGGAAAAATAAATATTGGCGAAGTTTAACTTTGCCCCATGTGGACAGAGTTCAGTCCTGCAGTAGCCCAATGGGCGAACAGCAACACTGTCAGTCTGCAACGGCTCGAGGATGTAATGGGATGATGCATTATTTCACTTAATCCTCCATGGCTAGTACTTATCAGAGTATTTAATGTCCGAGTTTAGCCTTAAGTAAGACTTGGGCTGCAGTAGCAGCTCTGGTTATCCTGTCATGACCTCACAGTGAAGAAAATCTATGGCTATGATGACCTGCAATGGTTTGGCGAGCTGTTCAAATTGTACCACACTTCTCGCCCAGAGACGGCTAAGATAGGCTCCAGCCTCTCCCTAACCCTAATAGGATTAAGCAGATTGACAAATGGATGAATGGATGGCTGGCTATTATAATACTGTGTATCCCTTCCTCCTATCATAAGAGGCAAACGAACAGGAATCGAATTGTTCAGCCGAACCAAATCTGTCGCCATCGTCGACTCAAGAACCGTATGGTGGAATTGTACTGTCACTATACGTTTAATACGTGGCGTAGGAGTAAGCACACCTACCTCATAGCAACAAGGTCCTTGAGTTCGAGACCCAGGCTTGGTGAGGGAATTTCCTGCACGTTCTCCTGAGTTTCCTCTGGGTTCTCCGGTTTCCTCCTACAGTACAAAGACACGCACATTAGGCTTATTGGCTAAGTTCTGTGTAAACAGTTGTGAGTGTTGTCTCTGTGAGGGACTGGCGAGCTGTTCAGGGTGTACCCAGCCTTCACCCAGAGTTGGCGGAGATAGGATCCAGCGTCCTCTAATAGGATAAATCGGTTTGGCAAATGAATAGCATGGTAGTACAGTGAATCTGATTTTCTGTTTCAGCCCAGTGTGACATCCGTACTGTGAAATGTAATAAGGTTTCACAAATCCAGCACATAATGGACCGATTCCTTTAGCTTCAAACCCCCTTAACACAATCACGCTTCACCAGATCTTTTTCATTCAAACTTGGACCGGGCTTGAATACGGATTAATTCAAGGCTCAAATGTCACTTGTACACGCCAGCTCTGCGATATCTCTCCCAGTTGTTTTTTAAAAAGTTTCACAGGCTGCTAACCTGAAAAAATACACGAATGTGATTATGTTCTGTTAAAACAGACAGGAAACAACAAATCTGATTTGAGTGGTCCAGCCATCTGTCTCAACATTGCCTGAGGGAGCAGGTCAGGAATTACTAAGGAGAAACAACTTTTTAAAAGGTTTTTACTCAAAGCATGGAGGGGGTGTAACGTAAGCAAGAGATAATTCAAAGCTTCTGGGAAACGAGACTCGGGTTAAGATACTCAAGCAATGTGGTGTGAAATTAACCTTCCGTCATTCTGTTGTTGCTTTTTTTTCTTTGTAAAGAGAAGGTGCGCTAAGATGGTTAGCATGTGTGTGTGTGTGTGTGTGTGTGTGCTGTGTGTGGTGTCAAATAAGGAAATTGCCAGATTAGCATCACTGGCTGCTTTCCAGAGGGAACGATAGAGAGCTGGTCCCAGGTGTTTGCCCGTGTCACTGTAAATAAAGCAGACAGCATTAGCGCTAATCCTGTTCTGATCTTTGCACAACCCTCCTGTTCCATTCCCCTACCGTTTCTCCACACTCTCGGACAGGACACGGGAAAGACAACAATGAAGCATCAGCTAAAAATATTTAAAAAAAACCATACAGTACATGCTCATCTTTTTTCTTTCTCACCATAATCTTATTAGGGTTCGCGGGGAGGCTGGAGCTTATCTCAGCTGACAATGGCCGAGGGCGGAGTACACCCTGAACAGCTCACCAGACCATCGCAGGGCAACACACAGACAACCATTCACTCTAACATCCACACCAAGGGGCAATTTGGAATGGCTAGTTAGCCTAATGTGCATGTTTTTGGACTGTGGGAGGAAACCTGAGTACCCAGTGGTAACCCATACAAGCATGGGGAGAACATGCAGACTCCACACAGGAACAAAACTCAAACCCTGGACCTTCTTGCTGTGAGGCAGACGTGCTAACCAGTACACCACCGTGCCACCCTGTGGATATAATAATAATAAGCAATTATTGAATGAAGCGAAGCATGATATGGATAATAATTCAGAGCAGGGGAATAACTAGATCACTTTCCACCAATCAGAAACAAGAAAATATTTTTGAATGACTAATTTCTACACTTATTTTATATATATATATATATATTCTTGCACGCATGAAGAAATTTTTGAAATGAACTCCACTTTGAATTCAAGCGCTGCACCTGGCCAGTTGAAGTCCCGTGTCCTGTGTCAACTCTGTTTGAACCTGCAGGGTTCCTTTCATAGACTCATGAATCAAATCCTGGAATATTCCACACAGCCACGGCATTCGTTGCAGCAAAGCGTTTTGGACTGCCGCACTAAAATCTGTCATCCATGTGCTTTACATGGACTACACTTTCATTCCTTTAAAAAAATAAAATCAATAAAAATCTAGATCTGCTGACCACTCTCTGCTCTTTCACAAAGCCATTGTGACCATCGCGCCGGCACTCCTGCGGCTCTGAGATCCAGGAATTATTCACCCACAAATGTTAACACTGTTGGCAGTGAATGATAATTATGCTGAGTGAAAGTTTGCGCTGAGTGCTGAATAATCACAATCTACTCCATACAAAAACAGTATTATATTTAAAAATTTTGAATGTACTGTGAAGGTAAAAATCATCATGTGAAGCTGTTTACTTTTCAGAATAATTACACTCACCCACTCACTCACTCACTCGCCGAACCGCTAATCCTACTCGGGTCACGGGGAAGCTGGTGTCTATCTCAGCCGACACTGTGCGAAGACTGGCTACACGCTAAACAGCTTACCAAACCATCACAGGGCCTCACACACACACACACTCTGACTTACACTCACATCAAGGGGCAATTTTGCACATCGTATATTTAATAAGAACATTTAAATGTGTTAACATCAGTGCCAGGCTGTACGGTGATGTATGGTGGCACATCTGCCTTGCAGCAAGAAGGTCCATTGCTTGAGCGTCTCTGTGTGTAGTTTGCATGTTCTCCCTGTGCTTGCATGGTTTGTCTCCGGGTACTCCGGGTTCCTCCCACAGTGCAAAGACATGCACATTAGGCTCACTAGCTGTTCCAAATTGCCCGTAGTTGTGAATATGAATAGTTGCATGTGTGTTGGCCCTGTGATGGTCAGGTAAACGGTTCAGGGTGCACCCTGCCTTCACCCAGTGTCAGCTTAGATAGGCTCATACCTCCCCATGACCCGAGTAGGAGTAAGCAGTTTGGCAAATAAATAAGTAATGGGTGAGATGAATATTAGCGCCTTCACCCGCAGTCCATATTTCAACTATTATGCATCTTATTTGCATAATTGGAACAGGGTTGGAACAGGAATCGATTAATTGTCAAACTCTGGAAGGGGGCGGGGTTCACCCTGAACAGCTCGCCAGGCCATCATAGGGCCAACACTCACACAAACATTCACACTCACATCTAGGGGCAAGTTGGAACAGCCAGTTAGCCTAATGTGCATGTCTTAGGACTGTAGGAGGAAACTGGAGTACCCAGAGAAAACCCGTGCAAACAAGAGGAGAACATGCAATCCCCACACAAAAACGCCCTTGCCGAGCCCATGACTCGAACCCAGGACCTTCTTGCTGTGAGGCAGACATGCTAACCACTACGCCACCGTGCTGCTATTATAAATATTTATACCGGGATAACCACAGTCTAAATTATCTTTAAAAAAAACCCCAAAAGGTGTGGAACGTCTCACTGTTGTTTTTGATCTATGACTGTAGAGAATAGCCTGTTGTGATGGTTGCATCTTTGAACCCAGTGCATATTTGTAGCCTCATGAGGTCAGCTATAGCACCATGCAGCTGCAATGATGGAATTGATGGCCTGAGCCACATTTTAATACGATACTAACACGAGAGGTGCGAACATAATGTCGAGTATACTTTCACATTCGAATCACCATGAGCACGTATTCATGTCCAAAGCAGCAAATAATTAGCCGTCAAACTAATACGAGTGGACATGGAGAATTGGAAATTGGAACATGTTTCTAACAGAAAAATGCTTTTTTTCCCCTCCCCTGCTCCATTTTATATCTGACAGATGGACATGTTCATGTAATTTACCCTCCCTGTGTTGTACACACATATCAAGCATGTCCTTTCACCAAGTAATTATGTGCTCAAATAGTAATTTCCAGCTGACCGGTGTGGTTTTCTGCAGATGCAGCCAAGCTGCCTCAAGGTTTAAAGTCTGGGATACACCAAGCAGACGGCGGATCATCATTTGTACATCAGCACTAGTCAGACCACTGAATTTTTAACTCCGATAACAGGGTCCAGTGGTGAAAGAAGTCTCGCTAATTAGGTCCTTAGTTTAAAGAGAACTCAAGAAAAGACGGACCTGATGAGGTTTGACAATACAGCCGACAGTGCAAGTGCCAACTTCCCAAAGCCATATATTTTTATTTTTTCATTTTCCAAACCGCTGGAGCGGACCCTATCTCAGCCAACCCTGGGTAAAGGCTGGGCACACCCTGAAAAGCCTGCCAGACCGTCACAAGGCCAAGACAGGCAAACAACAATCACAATGACACCTAAGGGAAATCCAATTAGCTTAACGTTCATGTCTTTGAACCACAGGAGGAAACCGGAGCACCCAGGGGAAACCCACACAAGCACAGGGAGAACATGCAGGCACCCTTGCTGTGCACAGCTCTCAAACCAAGGACCTTTCTGTTGTGAGGCGGAAGTGCTAACCACTACACCAGCGTCCCACCCCGTACTGTCGTTCTGAGATAAGTGAGCAAGAGTTGTACGAAAACGAGAAGCAAACACAGTGTCCCTATTGAATGATCAATACTCACTCACCCAGCCACTTAATCATACTAGTGTCACTAGAAGTGTCAATCTCAGTCGACTCTGGATGAAGGTGGGGCACACAGTGAACTGCTCCCCAGACCATTGCACGACCAACACACACACAACTAATCACATTTACACTCACACCTAGAGGCAATTTGGAACAGCCTATAAGCCTTGCATGTCTTTGGCCTGAGGGAAGAAACCGGAGTACATGGCGGAAGCTCACATAAGTACAGGGATAACATGCAAACTCTATTACAGAAACACCTGAGCCTGGCACTTGAACCAAGGCCCCCTTGCAGTGAGGTGGAGGTGCTAACCACTAGTCCAGCTTGCTGCCCTGAATGACAAATACAGAGTCAGGTTACCCTACAGGTGCAGACCGTACATGCTATTTGACGGTTGGCTGTAGTCTTTGCTGTCTTCAAGCACAACTTTTCTTGCCTGAAGACATGCAACGTGAGGCAACAGAGCAGGGCTCCTTCCATTGCCGCTAACTGGACATCTAATCCTGAAATGCATTTCTGCTCCCTGTGGTTGTAAATACTTTCCTGTCCAGTCTGGCCATTCTCCTTTGACCTGTCATCATTGAGATGTTTCTGCATGTACTCCCTGGGCTGTACAGATGTTTTTTCTGTCCGTCCGTCCCCTATACACTTCTGAATAAACTTTAGAGACTGCTGTGTGCGAAAATCCCAGGAGATCAGCACACTCCGAAAAACTCAAGCCTGTCTGGCACCAACAACCAAATTTACTGAGACCACGTTCTTTTGCATTCTGATTTGCTCATATAATGTGCATGTGCTTGATTGGTGTGAACTCATGTGGATACTCAAGAGTCTGCAGTTTGTCCTTGAAGGTTCAGCTGTTCAGAGAAGAAAGTATGTTACATCAGTTTGGTTCCACTGCAGGAAAGAGCATTGAGCTTCATGTCTCTCCTTGCTACAAGATTGTGTGTTTGGATAATTACGCAAATGTGCAGGTGTACACATGTTCTCTTAAAGTGACCAGTGAGTATATGTTCCGTGTACTGTATATACATAAACACTGAAGGATTTTACTGAACACTTTTTTAAATCTGTATGTTTGAGAATATAATGCTTCCTTAAAGAATAAGATGTTGGAACGTGACCTTCAGGGCAGGAGTTTAAATTTGATGCCAGTTTGCCCCTTTAATCTTTCCTTTTATCTTGAGAAATTCCCCAGTCCCTGCTGCAGGGAAACATCCCCACAGCATGATGCTACCCCCACCATGCTTTACTGTAGGTATGATAGTCTTTGGATGGTAAGCTGTATTGACTTCCCACCAGATATACCGTTTGGCATTGAGGCCAAATAGTTTAATTTTGGCCAAATCTAACCATATTCCTGTTAATGCTGTAAAGTTGCCATTGGCCTCTTGGTAGCCTCTCTGACCAGTTTCCTCCTCGCTCTTCCATCAAGTTTGGGGGTCCTAGCAGTACTAAACACTATCACATTTCCACTCTTTCATGATGCGGAGTTTAAATAATTTTTTATGGCTTCCATACCAATCCATGTTCCCCCAGTTGGATTTGCAGTGAGTTCCTTCCTATCATGAACAGTTTGCTAGGTGGGCCGATGAAACCTAATTGTCCTGTATATGAATGTGCGAATGTGTAGGTCTGGAATCCCATCCAGTGTTCCTGCTTCTCTTCCATGTAGTTCGTAGACTCAGCTCAATCTTGCCCATGATGCAGGACAAAGCGATTACTGAAGAATAAGAACAAGGGAATTCCTACTTATTGTGGGATATCCCTTGACATTGCCAAACCACTTAGCGGTACACTTGGAAGTCTGTATCCCTCTGTCTCTGTCTGTCACAATGTTCCACCATGACCTGTGGGCACTTAAGCTTCATCTCCAAAACCATTTATAACAGAGACTTGATATTAGGGTCATATGAAAGGCCTTTACACAAACTTTTAGAAAACGTGGATTTGGTTGTTATGATAAACAACATGGTTGCTATGGAATCTTTATATATATATATTTTTTTTAGTTGGTATAAATTGATTTTTCTGTTAAATAATTCTGATTTTGTGTATTTTACCACCATGGGACATCCCACCTACAGAGCTTTATACACTGAATCTCTATTTTTAACTTTCAATTGCAGTTTTGTGCTGAACTGCTGTTGAATTTTCATGTGTACAGCAAAAGACACATGACTGCATTCTGCTTTTGTCACAACACATCTCATTCATGATTACACGCCTCTGCTCAGTAATTCTTGAGCATTAAATCAGTTTCAATCACATTAGTAATTTGAATTGTATTACAGAGTGGCATGGTGGGGTAGTGGTTAGCACGTCCACCTCACGGCAAAAAGATCCAGTGTTTCAGGCCCGGGCTCGGTCATTTTTGTCAGGAGCACATGTTCTCATCCCACAGTGAACTTTAGGCTAATTGGCTGATCCAAACTGCTCCTAGGTGTGAGTGTTGCTCTGTGTTGGATTGGCGAGCTGTCCAAGGTGAACCCTGCCTTCACCCCGTGTCGGCTGAGATAAGCTCCAGCCTCCCCCGCATCCCTAGTGAGATTAAGCAGTTTGGCAAATGAGTAAGTGGAAATCACGCAAGTCGTTTTCTTTTATTTATTTGTCACAAAATCTCATTTGCTCTTATGTATGTATGCCGTGCTTTCCAGTAACAGTAAATGTACGTGAGGTACCGTCTATTAGTGGGTATTTTTGATGTGACTTAACTTTTAAAAGTTTGTGGCTTTGTTTTATTATAATCAAATGTGTCATTTTGGCTGTGGGTTGTTAGTATTAGGTAGGGAAGCACTTCCAAGATGGATGTGTGCATCAGTAGCTTCCGTCTCCTGGCACTGTTGATGTACACAGATGACTTAGTAATAAAACAAGGCTTTTTATTCATTTAAAGTCAATTTTCATTTGTCATAACTTCAGTGTCTAGGGCACACGTCACACTTTCACAGCTATTCTCACCATTTGTTGACATAGACCAGTTAATTACAACACTAATACTCAGTACATAAACATCCATTAACGCCAGGTGCTCAGGATGTTGAAAGCCTAATGCGTTAATTGGAAACAGAGTGGTTAAATATGGGGTGGTGATGGTGGTGGTAGCCGTGCAGATCAACATGCAATCCATCAAGCGTAGTGTTTGATTATTCATCCTGCAATCAAGTGGCGAAATAAAAGAGCGAAAAATAATTACAGGCTTTCCAGTAATGGTAATGACAGTACGCTAATATGTTCCATTTTTAGCCTGGTTTATTGATATACCATCATTTCTAATTTATTAAGACATTACGCAGTCTGGTTTAATGGGGATTTGGGTAAAGAAATACTTCAGTGCTTGGCTGTATGAATAAATAGTTATAAAATGTTCATTCATCTTCATTTGTGAGAAACACCAATTAAAGGTCCTCCAAAATAGTACTCCATTCTTCATTCTCGTAATGGACGAGATTCAGTGGTGTAGTTTATTGAGGCGGAACCAAATCCAAATCACACACAACATGGATCCAAGGATCCACAAATGGAGCAGGTTTCTCATAAATGGAGATAAGTGTCTCGAGAACGTTCTGAGCAACCTTTAGTGAGGTCCATCACTAACACCTGTTGTGTGTAACAGCGAAGGATAATCGGATGAATAATTTGATTTATCTGGTGTGGTGTGGTTATTTTTTAGCTATCAGGTCATATTTTATAAAGCGAGACACCCAGACCCTTCTGTAAGGCTGCTTTAACTGGAGTCACTTACCAAAGATCTGCAAACTTGCCAACAAGCTAACAGGAAACACTCACTCTCAATCCCAATCATTTGCTGAACCGCTCACTTCTACTGGGGTCATGAGGAGGCTGGAGCCTGAACATCTCGTCAGACCACCACAGGGGCAACACACACAGCCACACTCACACTTATGGTCAATTTAGAACAGCCAGTTGACTTAAGGTGCATGTCTTTGGACTGTTGGAGGAAACCCACACAAGCACGGGGAGAACACGCAAACTCCACACAGAAATGCCTGAGAAGAGTCCGGGACTCACACTCACCTTCTTACTGTGAGACGGACGTGCTCACCACGACTCCACCGTGCTGTGAGGTGGACATGAGCCTTAGATATACAGTGCAATCTGATGGGGTCTTTTTCTCTTGTAGTATCACATCCACATCAAGGTTCGATAGCAAGGTGTGTTTCGATACTTTTCTGCTCGCCATGGTTATAAATAGTGGTTATTTCTACTACCGTAGCTGCTATGCCAGCTCAAACCGCTCTAGCCATTCTCCTCCCTCATCAACATCTGCTGAACTGATCCGCATGTCTCGCTTGTTTGTTCTTTCCGGAACCTTCGGTGTTAACTCTATAGACTGCTGTGAGTAAAAATCCCAGAAGATCTGCAGCTCCTGAAATAGTCAAACCAGTTCAAGTCACTCCAGAAAGCATGCCATGGTCAGAGTCACTGTGATGATATAGTTCTTCATATTGATATTTCATGCATTATATACGTGTGACTAATTTTTTATCTCATCTACACAACGGAGCAAATTAGGGTTAAGGGCCTCGCTCAGGGGCCCAACAGTGGCAGACTGGCGGGACTGGGGCTTGAACGCCCGACCCTCCGATCAGTAATCCAGAACCTTACTTACCACTGACCCATACATTATTTGTGTGAACTCATGTGAATTCCACACAGAAACACCTCAAACCCAGGATCTTCTTGCTGTGAGGTGGATGTGCTAACCACAACGCCACATAAAAATCTCGATTTAGCTTATTTCTTTTATTGTGTCTCCTCTAGTGTATACTAAAACAACTTTAGGGAGCACAGATAGAAGCCATTGGCTACAGTGTTAGATGGCAGAGCTCACCTAACCTGCCTCGGTGTCATAGTTAGAATATGTAAAAATAAACTATAGAAATCTTATTTTAGTTTGCTTTTCATTGTTTGCAAATTGCATACACTGAAACTCTTAGAAAGCGTTAGAGGGACAAAAAAAAAAAAATAAACACATAAAATCTTTCTAGGGCCGGTACGGTGGCGCAGTGGTTAGCACATCCGCCTCATTGCAATATGGCCTAGGTTCGATTCCCGGGCTCGGGCACTTCTGTGTGGGGTTCTCATGTTTTCCCTGTGTTTGCTTGCGTTTCCTGTGGGTACTCTGGTTTCCCCCCACAGTCCAAAAACTTGCACAGTAGGCTAACTGGCTGTTCCAACTTGCCCCTAAATGTGAATGTGAATGTTTGTGTGAGTGTTGGCCCTATGATGGCCTGGCGAGCTGTTCAGGGTGTACCCCGCCCCCTTCCAGAGTTGACTAAGATGGGTGCCAGCCTCTCTGTGACCCTAATCAGGATTAAGCAGTGTGCTTTTTTTGCTTCTGTTCCGGTGAAGTATATACTAAAACATTTATGCATCTTAGGCTCGGTGGATGTTGCTAAATTGAATAGTCCTGAATGGTCCTGGGTTCGAGTCCCGGGCTCGGCGAGGGTGTTTCTGTGTGGTGTTTGCATGTTCTCCCTGTGCTAGCGTGAGTTTCCTCTGGGTACTCCGGTTTCCACAGTCCAAAGACATGCATCTGTTCTTCCACCTCACCTGAGCTGCACAATTGTTAATTACCTTAGAACAGTGGCAAGGAGTGGGACGTATAAGGGAGAAAGTGAACAGTCAGTTCTTGAAGTTGATGCGTTGGAAGCAGGTAAAATGACGAGGCATAAGGATCTGAGTGACTTTGACAAGCATCACACTGTGATGGCTAAACGACTGGGTCTATTCATCTCCAAAACCGCAGGTCTTGCGGGGTGTTCCTGGTATGCAGTGGTACATGAGTGTCATGGCTGCTCAAGTCTCAGTGATGCGTGTGGGAAGTGAAGGCTGATTCCACTGAAGAGCGCCTGTAGCACAAACTGCTGAAATTGGATATGATAAAAAGAAGTCAGAACACACAGTGTATTGCAGAGCTTGGTGTGTATGAGGCTGCAGTCAGGTGGTATTAATGTTATGGCTGATTGGTGACGTGGTGTTTTGAGTCCTCCTTTAAAAGTTTCTACAGTTAAAGTGTTGTTTTGTTTTTGTTTTTCAGAAAAACTGTCCATCCCTACAGTATATTGCATACCCATTTCTAGATATGTATCAGCCAAGGCTAAACAGCTCATACTTTACAGTAGCCTACAGAGACCACCACATCACAAGTGTGTCAAAACACTTTACACTGTCCTCTGGGCTGTCTGGATTTGTTCTTAACCACTACACTACACTTCCTGACCTGGAGATTTTCTTGCTCACACATTGGAAGGCAGTATATGGCATACATGGGTAGGTAAGTGTAAAAAGTGGCTCATCACAGCCGGAGCTTATCCTGGTTTCTGTAGCGTGAAGCGACTAGGAGTTCAGCTCCTCCTGGATGGGACGCTAGTTACGCCAGGTTACCTTCCCAGTATTTCTACTGGTACCCATTTATACTGCAGGGTGGATAGAGGCAACCTTGTGGTTAAAACGTTGGCCAGGGGTCTTAGTATGGTGGGGTCTCGATCATGAGCACAGAATCCTAACCACTACACTATCGGCTCTATCATACATGGGTGGTAGATCACTATTTGTTGGTGGGTAATACGGCTGCAATGCTACACAGCTGTCATGTAAGGGATCGGTGATGAAAATGTAGAGTATATAATTATATGAACCTACATTCACTTAGATTAGGAAATAAAATTACAGGAGTTCCAGTTATGCTAGCACAGCAAATACGTAGCTGAGGGAAAGCAATGGCTTTTGTTATGCTTCTCATAATTCTCTCTCTCTCTCTCTCACACACACACACGCACGCACAGTCATGTCAACAGGAATAACTATGTTTGTCAGGCCAAATCTGCTCCCATTCACTGAATCAACAGTTTTGTAATGCAGAGAGGGACCGCAGTGGGCTCTCACTTTCACAAATCCTGAGGCTGAATGTTTGGACATGCTTGTAAATACTGGTGTGGGGTCCCCACCCCGGCGGATGTTCTACGCCCTCGTCAAAACTGAAAAAAAAAAAAAAGATCACAAAAAGAGTATGACTTGAGGCTTAAGGGAAAAAAAAAAAAAGAAAAAAAAGAAAAAAAAGGGGGGGGGGGGCACGCACTGCATTCATCTTGAGCAAATAGAGAAGGGTACAGTAGTGATGAAAAGCCAGACACAAACATACAGGGACGACATACGAGAAAAATTCTAACGGGGGAAGAAAGATTCAATTCTCAAAAATTGTAATAATATAGCGTAAAACCTATTAGAGCTAATCTATTAGCACAACCGCGATTTCTTTCATGGTGCAACGACTTGCATTTTTTATTATTATTATTATACTATTATTATTATTTTTAATAATAAAAGACGCCATGATAATCTTGAGCAACAGAAAAAATGCCTCTTAAGTAAACAACCCCAGTTCACCTATAGGTTCAAATTTTCATTCTTGGCTTGTGAATGCTATTCGTTGATATCCCCTGAAGGGAAACAGCTCGGTATTGTGTTAGTGTTAGGTTTTATCTTTTGATTGCGTCTACACTGAATATTAAAAGGGGGGGGGGGAAAGACACGATTGCATTGCAGTTCAAACAAAGAAATTCCCACGTGCTTGGTTTTGGAAACCCCCCCCGACGTTACTTTACCTCATCGGGCCTGAGGAGAACGCAGTAGACAGCACACATGTTCGTTATTCGTCCACGTTCTCGTTATTATTTCGGACCCCTTCGACTTTTCATTAGGCGGCTTGGTAGCGTAGTAGTTAGCACGTCAGCCTCACAGCTAGAAGGAACTGCATTCGACTCACGGGCTCGGCGAGAGTGTTTCTGTGTGGAGTTTGCATGTTCTCCCTGTGCTTGCACGAGTTTCCTCCAGGTACTTCGGTTTCCTCCCACAGTCCAAAGACGTGCACATTAGGCTAGTTGGCTGTTCCAAATCACCCGTGAGCGTGAATGGTTGTGTGTGTGTTGGCCCTGCGACGCTCTGCAGAGCTGTTCAGGGTGCCTTCGCCCAGTGTTGGCTGAGATGGGCTCTGCCCTCCCCACAACCTGAATAGAGGATTAAGTGGTCCGGCAAATGAGTGTGAGTGATTGGGACACTTTATTAACATTCACTGTGGTAGGGCAACACAGGATAGGTCAGCTGAAAGGAAGCCCAACATCTAGTTCACACTTAGAGCGCGGTCTCCAAAAGAGGCGTGGCTATTTATTGTACATTTGCTATATCCAGGGCCTCTGATTTCTATATGTGCTCCTTGGTTTACAAAAAGAAAAGAAAGCAAAGAGGGTGTGTGTACTTTTCAGCTATATATTATAACCTATAATAATAACTAGAATGCCTGTACAACCTATAGTGCCTAATATCTGATCTTTCTATTTGTCTTGTAGAGTTTCAATGCTCCACGCCGTTCTAAGATGAAGTTATGGAAAAAGGCCATTTTTGCCTTCATACTCCTTAGTGCTGCTGTCTGCCTTCTGTTCATCATAACTATGATACCTGCTGGGTCAGCCATCCCCCGGGCCTCAGCTGTGTCTGTACATCCTTCAACAATACCCCCATCACCACCATTAACATCATCATCATCATTTTCACCCAGAGTTACCAGTCATCGCCGGGTGGCCAGAGCGTCTGGGGACATGGGCTCCCTCCTACCTGAGTGTAAGATAAACCCCCCACTATTCTCCTGTGGATTAGTTAGTCTAAAAATAGACTTCTTTTTATTGGGGGGGGATTAGTGTACCGCTCAGTATTCCATGCTGTTTCATTTACACATCTCACTCAGATCACACCTCATGTGTCAGGTCCCAAGGGCCTGCGCCAGGTTTTCGGAGGATAAAAGAGTCTTTCAGTATCAGGCCAGTTATAAACTGCTGTGTGAGACATCAACATCTGACAGAGTATAATTTCACTTCCAAGAAGTCGACTCCAAATCCACACATTTCTGAAGGTGAAGATAACGAGTGATAAACGAGCTCTTAAGGAGTTCAGCAGAAATCTTTTAGTCGGTTTCCTTGCTTTCCTCTGGTCTTAAATACTTTCATGTCAGTGAACCAACAAAGGGAGGCGGGGTGATGTAGTGGTTAGCACGTCCTTCTTACAGCAAGGACGTCGTGGATACAAGTCCCGGGCTCAGCTCGGGCATTTCTTTATGGGGTTTGCATGTTTGCCCTTTGCGGGTTTCCTTAGGGTAGTACAGTTTCCTCCTTCAGTCCAAAGGACTAGTGCACATTAGGTTAATTGTCTGTTCCAAATTGCCCTTAAGTGTGAGTGTGAACGGTTGTGTGTGTGTTGGTCTTGCAATGATCTGGCGAGCTGTTCAGGGTGTACCCCTCCTTCGCCAGGTGTCAGCTGAGATAGGCTCCGGCCTCCCTGCCACCTAGAAGGATTAATTGGTTCGGCAAATGAACGCATGAATGAACAGTGGTGTAGCGGTTAGCATGTCCGCCTTACAGCAAGAAGGTGCACGGTTTGAGTCCTTGGCTCGGCGAGGGCGTTTCTGTGTGGAGCTTGCATGTTCTCCCTGCGCGGGTTTCTTCAGGGTATGAACTATGGTTTCCTCCAACAATTCAAAGGATTACTGCGCATTAAGTTAATTGGACGTTCCAAATTGCCCCTAGGTGTATGTGTCTGGCGAAGGTGTACCTAGCCTTTGCCCACTGTCGGCTGAGATAGGCTGCAGCCTTCCCGTGACCCGAATAGGATTAAGCAGTTCAGCAAATGAGTGAGAGAGTGAACCAATCAATACATGCTCACCTCATCCCTCAGGCTTTAAGTTACTAAACAAGCGTAAAAAGATATCAGTCAAGAGGCCATTGTGGAAAAATAATCCTGCTTTACATGTTTCCCCAAAATGTTGAATTGAGGCCAAAAGCATGTCAGCACTGCTCCGCCATCTAGAGCACCGACGTGTGTGTCTTGTCGCTTCTTTCTTTAATCTCAGAGCCAATCTAGAGATGTTTATTTCCTTTCAAATTTTTGTCTTGCTTTTTCAGTTTCCTACCTGCTCCAGCACTTCACCGAGGCTGAGCTGCGGAGAGTCATCAGGTCACTGGTGGACAGGAAAGTTGGGAGAAGGACCAAGCGGGAGAAAACCACGAAGGCATGCTTAAAGCACAAGGTGAACCTAACAGTGAGCGAGCTGGGCCTGGGTTATGAAAGTGATGAGACGGTGAGCTTCCATTACTGCAGAGGGAGGTGCACCAGACACCTTGGCAACTATGACATGGTACTGAGAAACGTGATCCTGAACAAGGCATCCGAGAAAGACCTAACCACTAGGGGGGGCACCACTAAGACTGAGAGGATGCCACACAGCCGCTGCTGCCGGCCAATCAAATATGACAACATGTCATTCTTTGACAGTAAGGCGAATAAGTTCTTTACGATTCAGGATGTGTCGGCCAGAAAGTGCGGCTGTGTGTGACACTGCAGCAAATCAAACCACAGCAGTCTCTGAGAGTATCGAAGGTATGAGATGGATGGATGGATCGCCAGGAGCTTCAGAAAAAGGCTAGCGCCAATTAGATGGAAATGGAAGGTGAGCCATATGCATGAAAACTTCCTTGGAGGATCTATACTGATTGATGACATGCATTTCATAATCCAAGGCACAGGATAGACGGTGGTGCCGGACCCCCAGGCAGTGCACGAGGTAGAAGGAGAAGATGGAAGTGAGATGAAAAGCTTTACTGACAGCATGTGAATTATTAATCTTCAGTGCTCAGACACAACACTGGCCTTTTACGGAAAACACAAAACTGTTGCCGAACGGCGCCGGCAGAAGCTAATATCCAGAATCATTTGGAATAAGACATTTCCACAGTGCATTGAAACAGTATCGGATTTTTCTTTTCCATTTTCTTTGGTAACAAATACTCTCTGTATATTCAAGTATGAAGTTATCCACAGCTACCTCATATGTGTATTTGGTTAAAAAAGATATGCATCATACCAGTTCCTTTAGGGGTCAACAGTTCATTGATATTAATGTTTAAAAGTCCAGTCTTCTCAGGTCAGATACTGTAAATAACAGCACACACTGTTACTTGAAGTCAAAAGCCATCAACTCGCACCCTCATTTCATTTCCTTTCATTCAAGAGTCCAACTTGTCTCAAGTTCATATCAACCGAACTGGATGCCTTAAAGGGGCATCCGACTTTCCCGTGGGGTGAGGTGAGGTCTAAGACTCATCTGTTAATATTATTTAAAAAAAAGTCTTCTGTATTATGGTGGTGTAGTGGTTAGCACGTAAGCCTCACAGCTTGAAGGTCCTGGGTTTGAGTCCCAGCCTTGGGGATTTCTGTGTGGAGTTTGCATGTTCTGCCTGTACTTATGTGGGTTTCCTCTGGGTACATTGGTTTCCTCCGACAGCCCAGAAACATGCACATTAGGCTAATTAGCTGTTCCAAATTGCCCCTGGGTGTGAGTGTAAGTTTTTTTTTGTGTGTGTGTTGGTCCTGCGATGGTCTGGCGGGCTGTTCAGGGTGTACCCCCACCTTTACCCAGTGTCGGCTGAGATAGGCTCCGGCCTCTCCACAACTCTAGTAGGATTAATCGGTTCGGAAAACGAGTGTGTCTTATCTGTTACATTAATTCTGACATATTCAACTATTACGCAAATGTGCTGCTTTTTTTTCCCCCCACTTCGCCGAATAGGTTACGTTTTACCCATTTTCATTAAATTTATTATTATTGGTTCATCTTCGGGATTACTAGGCTTGGCAGAGGTTTGTGCTCCCAAGTGTTCTTGTTATAGACTGTTGTTACCTGAAAGTGTCTGGTTCACTTATACCTTAAAGGGTTTAGTCTGCTCATGATTCTTAAAGATTATTCTCTTGTACATTTACGGTGTTGCCCTATGATGGCCTGGTAAGCTGTCCAGGGTGTACTCTGCCCTCGCCCAGAGTTGGCTGAGATGGGCGCCAGCCTCCCCGCGACCCTAATTAGTATTAAGTGGTTCAGAAAATGAATGAATGATTTACGCTGTTATAAGTGAAACCTGTTCCGGTTGGATTGCCCCACTGTACACAGCATTAACATCTTATTCCTTTTAAGTCAAAGTGACCATAAATAACCAAACAGAACAGTTAGATAGCCTTTATATCTACTTATAAAGTTTTGCTGTGCTCTGTGATTTTTCTTTTTTGTTCCACATACAGGCTGTGGGAAAGTTTGTTAAATTATATACAGGAGGTAATTAAGCACACAACCACAGACAGATTGTCCCTGAATTATATACAGGGCTACGAAGCTCTAAACACAGCCTGCCATAAACTGTGAATACTAAAGAAACATGCAGCCTCGCAGACAAACCACAGACAGGCAGATTAACCTACAACATTTATAAAAAAAAAAAAAAAAAAAAAAAAAGGCCAAACGGAAAATGTGGAGTCTCCAACTGATAGAAAAGGAATTTCTCACACCATACACATCTATAGAGCTTCCGTGCAGATCATTTCTGCACTCATCAGACGCTTTTCTAGAGTCAGTGAGACTTCTCACCTGTAGTGTATTGATATATTTCCAAAGAGACTGGAACGATCGTGGAGTGTTTAGAGCTGTTGCCTCACATCAAGCAGGTTCTGGGTCACCTTTATGTGGGAAGTTTGCATGCAGGTTTCCTCTGGGTGCACTGGTTTCCTCCCACACTAACACACACACACACATTATATATATATATATATGGTTAACTGGCTACTCTAAATTTCCCAGATGTGTGAATGGTTATCCCTCATTCACTTGTCAAACCACTTACTCCTACTAAGCATCATGGGGAGGCCTCTCACAGCCAATACGCAGCAAATGTGGGGTACACCATGAACAGTTTTCCAGACCATCGCAGGGCCAACAGATACACAACCTTTCACACTCACACTCCCATTAATGGGCAATATGGAGCAGTCAATTAAACTAATGTGCATGTCTTTGGAATATGGGAGGAAACCCAAGCATACACAGGGAGGGCATGCAAAGAAACGCCCGAGCCCGGGACTCGAACCCAGGACCTTCTTGCTGTGAAGTATTATGCCACCATGTTCCCATGGTTATCCCTGTGTAAACCAATAGTCCATGATGTCCAGGGTGCACCCCACCTCTCTCTGTGTCGGCTGTGATTAGTGCTTACCCTTAGCTTATCTTTTTCTCTCCTAATTTTAGTTGTATCCAAGTTCTACCCGTCAAGTGTTGCCTACCTATCTCATACGACCACCATCCAGGGAGGGATGAGCATGCACACACACCCCCCTCTGTGACATCCGATGCTGCCACCTGCCGATTTACGAACTGCTGCATATATGCATTTGGAGGGAAAGAGCTATCCGCTCCTTTTGTACAAATGAGCTCAAAGACGTCCATGGATTGGCTGATGATCGCTGTGAGTAACAGGGGAGCATATGCCATCCCTCTCTCCCGTTAGAACTTGGTCAATAAGCTCCCAGGGCTGTGGCATCTGCCTGGATTCGCACCTTGTCAACGCGCCATTCGGGAGCCCAGCAAATATTACAAATGTTATGGATTCTGTTATAGTTCAAAAGCATGAGGTGAAAGTTCTAGTTTCATGGGGAATGTGATGCACGAGGAGATCAGTACACGTCAACCATATTGCAACTCATAGTTGATACCATATATGGTAACATTGGCATCTTATATTCATTTCAAATACTGTACAATGGGTTCAAGAGCTTGTTCAGAGGGTGAAGCGTTGTTTTTGTGTTAATATTGCGGGAATGAATTGTTTCTTAGTATAAAGTGTAGAACTGTGTTTTGTTTCCTATCAATCTGTGTACCTCTCTGTGTAAAGATGACCTGAACGAGACTGTACTATATGTGTGTACAGATAGCTTCTCCCATGCTACCAAATTACAGATTTGGCAGCGTTGGAGCTTTTTTCTAATAGCAACAGCAGA
This sequence comes from Neosilurus mollespiculum, assembly GCA_030014195.1. Taxonomy (NCBI): domain Eukaryota; kingdom Metazoa; phylum Chordata; class Actinopteri; order Siluriformes; family Plotosidae; genus Neosilurus; species Neosilurus mollespiculum. The sequence continues at coordinate 4,273,088 of JAQMYF010000008.1, forward strand.
AATATTGATGCAGTGCATCTTTGTTGTGAATAATCAATATTTATTGGACAGTGGTGTGCATATTTATTTAGATATTTTACTCAAAAGGGAGATGTTGACTTATTTATTTAAAAAACAATAAAACGCAGCTTGTGCCAAATGTATTTTGTTAACAAATCCACTATTCCTAAGTAACTGCTGAATAAACATACTCAGCTTTACCAAGAAAAACAATGCCTTTTTTCCTTTTCATTGTGTCCATGCCCCAAGTGTTTCATTTCTTCTCCTGAAATTGCAAACTGATGGCCGACTGCGGCATCCCTGACGATAAAATAATTAACTTGCCTTAAATTGTTCTGCTCTTATAAAAATTAAACTACTGAAGAGAACTTATGAGGTTTGTTTTATTTATTTATTTTTAGTAGCTCGTCCGAGGTGGTCTTTAGCATCTGAGTGAAGCCAGACGCATTACCGAACACCTTCACGAAGACGGACATGACATTAGTTTGGGTGGCACGGTGGCGTAGTGGTTAAGACGTCTGCCTTATAGCAAGAAGGTCCTGGGTTCAAGTCCCAGGTTTCTAGGTGGGGATTGTGTGGGTTTCTTCCGGATACTCCGGTTTCCTCCTACAGTCTAAAGACATGCACATTAAGCTTATTGGCGGTTCCAAATTGCCTCTGGGTGAGAATGTGCGTAAGGTGGAGTGTGTGTTGGCCCTTCAGTGGTCTGGCGAGCTGTTCAGAGTGTACCCCGCCTTCGCCCAGTGTCGACTGAGAGAGGCTCCAGCCTTCCTGCGACCCTAGAAGGATTAAGCTGCTTGGCAAATGAGTGAGTGAGATGACATCAGCTCCAAAAATTTCATTTAGACATAATGAAGATCCAAACAGTTTTTGGGTGGGGAAAATGTTTGTACAGCCACAAGCAGCTCATCCATCAACCATATGATGAGTTCATACAAAAGAACAAGAATAAAAAAAAAATAATAAATAATAAAAAAAAGAATAATTACAACACACTCTTTGTTGAAAACAGGCCTGTAAATACAAGCATGACCGCCTGCAATAAACAATTACCACAATGAGGAAACTATGTCTGTGCTGTTGGGTGCTTGCACTGCTTAAGCTAACACATTTACAACCTTGCCACCAGAATTGAATTATAGGAGTTCTAGCTAGGATTACTGTTTCGAAGGTTGGGGGTTCACGCCCCACTGTCACCGGGTTGTCACTGCTGTCCCCCCGGTGCAGCTAACTGGGTTATCAAAGGGCCATGTTTCTCACTGTCTGTGGTGAGAGGCATGTAAACGATCTGTTACTGTCATTCGTAAAAAGAGTAGGTCACTGGGTTGCCATCAGCGTGTTTCTGCCCTGCGATGGCCTGGCGAGCTGTCCAGGGCGTACCCTCCCCTCGCCCAGAGTCGGCTGAGATGAGTGCCAGCCTCCCCGGGACCCTAATTAGGATTAAGCGCTTCAGAAACCGAACAATGAATGAGTTCTAGCTAACAAGACTAGAGCCAATGGAAAATTGGGGGCAGCCGTTGTCTAATGGATAGAGAGGAGGGGTTTGGGACTGAAAGGGCATTGGTTCGATTCCTGAACCAGCAGGAAAAATGTGTGGTGGCGTTAGGGGAGTGAGCAACACCTTCTTCCCCTTCCACCACTCTGACGGCTGAAGTACCGTTGAGCAAGTCACCTAATCTCCAACTGCTCACCTGGGTGCTGCAATGTGGCTGCCCACTGCTGCGAACGTGTATGTGTGTGTGTGTGTATGTGTGTGTGTGTGTGTGTGTGCACGTGTGCACTCACTATGGATGGGTTAAATGCCGAGGAAAACGAATACAGTAGATCAACGCGTGAGTTTATACCATCAATACAACTAAATTTAAATAATAGTGTATAATCAAACAGATCGCAGGGCGGCATGTTCCTGAAAGTTTGTGTGAATTTGTGTCTGATGTTTATTCAGGCTACACACATTGAACCAATTATCAACACGCCACACGGTTCCCCTGAGGTCATGCCAATGACACAATCATCAAACCATTAGAACAACGGTACTGCTTTAAACTGCACAACGCTCAGTCGCCCACCATTTAATCTAGTATAAAGCGTTTCCTAATGAGAACGTCTTTCACCATATTTGAGACTCTTTACTGCACTGCATGTGGAACGACTGGAAACAAGTGGGTGTAGATGACAAGCACGTTTAACACGCTGATTAACTGCAGACTCTTATACTGATTATACTACATATCCAAACTGACACTTCCGCATGTATGTTTGCAAGCACAGGGTGAACATGCAAACTCTACGCTGAAACGCCCTCGCCGAGCCCAAGACTTGAACCCAGGACTTTCTTGTAGTCATTGTAACCTTCAGAGAAAGGAACGTACTGTATTTATTACTGCCTTGCACCTGCTCCCTTACCCTTAGTTTCTCTAAAAATTCATCAAAGTTTCATTCTTGTTTCTTGCAGACGTGCGAATACTACACCACCGTACTGCCCTAACATCTATAACATCTGTTTCCTCCTACAGTCCAAAAACATGCACATAAGGCTAATTAGCTGTTCCAAATCACCCCTAGGTGTGAGTGTGAATACTTGTATGTGTGTTGTTCTGGCGAGCTATTCAGGGTTCACTGTAAAAAATATGGCGTCGGTTTATTTCCACTCTTCACGTTACTCGTGACATCACGCCAACATCCTCCATTAACTTTTTGATTCATTAATTCATTTCCTAAGCCATTTAATCCTAATTAGGGTCGCGGGGAGGCTGGTGTTCATCTCAGCCAACTCTGGGCGAGGGCGGGCGAACAAAAGGTTCACTCATTTCAGCCAGCTTTGAGATTTTACAATTGTATATTGTACGTGTACATTGGAAGTTTACCAGAGCCATAAAGTCCAAATCATTAAGTCGCTGTGGCAACCTGGCAGTCATCTTAAGAACGGAGGGAACACTGCTTTCCAGGGGTCACACGTGCACGGTCTCAGTTAGTCGTTCTTTTTTTTTTTTTTTTTTTTTTTTTTAAAGTGTGCATGAGTCAAAAATGTCATACCAGTATCAGGATAGGTTGGCTCCTGACTATTCTCGCAGGGCAGCATGTCTGCACCCAAAAAAAGCACTATACAAATAAACGCCTGATGTGTTGCCAAGGAAGTCACATGACCAATCTGACATATTTCAGGAAACATGCACCAAAACAAGCTGCCATTACTTTGAAAAATTACTCAATCATGCTGGCTTCTGATCCTCACAAGCTAGCAACCTTTATTTTAGTATGAAAAATCCAAATCCAAGCTATCCAAAATGTAAACCAAAGCCATCAGTGAACACACACTCTCTCTCTCACACACACTAGCAATAACATTAGGGTGGATGGTAGAATCAATATCCTAAATAAGAAGTTTTAAACTCACACTGCATGCACTGGTGCGTTCAACCCAACAGCTACTCCATGTGAAGCCCGAGTTAACCTCCACTTCATGTCCCAGTGATAAAAGCCCTTCCTCTACACTGCCACTCTACTGAAACTTCTCCAGCTGAAGATATTTACGCTCTCTGGTTAGATACAGTAAAGAGAATTTGAGAGTCTGATTAACATGATGCTCGTCACGTTCCCAGCAAAAGAGCAAAGACAGCCAGCCTCACTGTCCTGCAGACATGCACATGAGGCTAATTGGCTGTTTCAATGGACTGGCGAGCCGTCAGGGTGTACCCCGCCTTCTCCCCAGATAGGCTCCAGCCCCCCCACAACCCTAGTACGATTAAGCGGTTCGATAAAACAGTGAGAGTGAGTGAGATCACAGGTCACATGTTATGTATGATGTAACTACAAAATATTATTTTTTATTAATATTAAGACTTTAGAATCTTATACCATGATTACATCCATCCATCCCACCTCGCTATTGTGAACCGATCTACCCACCAATATTTCTGCATTTACATCATACGTAACATGTGGCCTATGATCTCACTCACTCATTTACCAAACCGCTTAATCCTACTAGGGTCATGGGGAGGCTGGAGCCTATCTCAGCCGACAGTGGGTGAAGGTGGGGTACACCCTGAACAGCTTACCTGTCCATCACAAGGCCAGCACACCCACCCACACACCTGGGGGCAATTTGAAACAGCTAATAAGCCTAATGTGCATGTCTTTGGACTATGGGAGGAAACCAGAGTACCCAGAGGAAACCCACGCCTACAACATACACACAGAAATCAAACCCGGGACGTTCCTGCTGTGGGGCAGACATGCTAACCACAACGCCGCCATGCTGCGCAATCTAAATTATTCATTTAGACGACAAAGTTTTAACAATCCTGTTACCAGCTTTATTGTTTGCTGTTTGTTTTTACAAAGAATGATCACATGACTATCCATGCACTAGAAATGTATACTCTTTTATAAGTAGAGCAGTTGGTTTTGGAAGGTGTGCCCTCCATGTTGGGAAGCTGTTTCAACTAGTTCATGGTGTAATATCTGTATATATGTTATAATTGTTTTGAGAAGCACTACATACTCCAGACGTGCACTACCTTGAGTAGACTTTGAACAAGGATTTGGTGTTTCCCACCTCCTCAGATAAATGTATCGCAGTTTCGCTGTTACAGTAACCCAGTAACTTTATTTATTTTCGTTTCCAAGTCAACTAAACCCCCACGGCAACCACTTTATTGTTTGGCCACGTGACTCCTTCATTCCCATGCCAACCTGTACTCCTCTGGACTCCCAGAGCTCCTCATTTACCTTACCTTAGGATCAGATAAGTCAGGTTGCTGCACAGAGCTAAACCACAGATAAGCAATTTAAATCAGAGTGGAGTTACACTAACCTACTGAGCGACACACTCTCTGGCAAGTGTCGAGCGCTTGTGGATCATTTGGAACAGGGGTCCGAACAAGGAAGCCTGGAGGAAAGAGGATGGCAGACAAACTGGAAGAGTTGAGACAACAGTGTCTGAGTAGAGGAGCAGCTGGGATTAAAGGCCTGGCAAGGTACATGCACATAACTACAAATACATTTACAATAAATACACATACCATCATGTTCAATAATATGTGACGATATGATGATACTGCCGTGTATCCAGAACCTTCCGCATCATGGACGATGACGGCAGTAAGTCCCTAAACCTGGAGGAGTTCCAGAAAGGTCTAGAGAACTATGGTTTGTGTGTCGGAAAGGAAAAGGCCAGCGAGATCTTCACATTCGTGGATAAAGATGGAAGCGGCACCATCAACTTTGATGAATTTTTAGAGAAACTAAGGGTAAGGGAGCAGGTGCAAGGCAGTAATAAATACAGTACGTTCCTTTCTCTGAAGGTTACAATGACTAGTCTTGTCTCAGAAAATAGTTTTGGAAACAAGGCGTGATCATGAAAACGAGGAATGACCTAGTGACTGACGGTGTAAGCTCGTGTCGTGTTCATGCCCCCCCCCCCCAGCCCCCTATGTCCAGTGTCAGAAAGCAGGTGATCAAACAGGCTTTCCAGAAGCTGGACCGTACCGGTGATGGAGTGGTGACTGTGCAAGACTTGGAGGGAGTCTACAACAGCAAACATCATCCCAAGTACAAGAGCGGCGAGTGGACCGAGGAACAAGTGTTCCGCTCTTTCCTCGACAGCTTCGACTCACCGCATGAGAAAAATGGAAAGGTATCGCTATAGTCACTTCTCCGTATCAAATTACAGGGTTGTAGCTTAAATACCATCATTTAAAGCTAGAAAAATGGCCTACGTGATTCGTAGGTTTTACTGTATACACTACACAGGAATGGAGATATCTGATCTGATCTGGCTCGCCATCTGAATATAACGTCTAGTATTAACCCTATCCAAGAGATTTTCCTCATTTCTGATTGGTTGAAGGCAGCAAATAATCCTTGGTATTGCATTACTGCTACGGGATAACCTAATTATTGCACTGTTGCCATCGGATAAGTCTGCACGAATAGCATGCACAACATAGTATCCTAATCTGTCTACTTGAAAAAATATTTTGAACGGATGAACAAACAACTATAGAATTCGGCATTCGTAGGTCTCGGAAGGCGTTTCAGCCTCAACAGGTAACGACCCCTTGACTGAATAACTCTCCATATCATACTTCCCCCTCATTCAAATATTGCTTATTACCCTCGTTGCAATTTTTTATGCTTAAAATATTCAAAATATCAAAAAATCATTTTAGCTTTCCTTCCGTATGTTTCTTTGTAGAATATACTAAAACAATTTTTCACCTCAGACTTGGTGGATACTGCTAATTTGTCCTAGCTGAACTTTTCAGCGATATCCACCTCGCTTTTGGTGAATAAGTGTTACATATCCACCACAATGTGATTATTGCTACTGAATTTCATAATGCACATCTCATTACTCAGCACATATGATTTTTGTTCGTACCTGCTCGTGGAATTTTCTAATGAAAATCATACACAGAAGTAGAGGTGTGTGTAGGGACTGGTACCCTCCGAGACCCAGTAAAAGCTTCACCATTATTTGTTTTGGGAGAAGGAGGAGTCATATAGATTAGCATGAGAGAATATTAGGTGCTTAGACACATTGTAGGATTGAGGAAGAGAATCATCATTATGGTACAGTGGGCTTGATATATTCGCACGAGCAGCACATACACCATTACAGCACCATCAGATCATTGTACTGTGTCGAGATCGGGCTCCAACACCTGAATGAATACAGTTAGGCTCCATCATTCTTTCACTGATGGACGATGAGAAATCTTTAAAAACAAAGTCGACATGTTCAGTTGTAGATTCCATCACCACATGCATACTGTTTTGCACTAACTCAGTATGTGCTCTATTCTATGGCAGGTGACTTTGGATGAGTTTGTGAATTACTACAGCGGAGTCAGTGCCTCCATCGACAGTGATGATCACTTTGTCACCATGATGCAGAACGCATGGAAGCTGTAATCAGAACAGCTCTCGTGACTGCAGTGGAACACTAGAAATTTCCTCCAACTTTGCTGACTGTTAAGATTGCTTGAAATATTACTGTAAGCAGCACTAAGATGTTTCACTTTATGGAAGTTTAATCGTTGGAGTTTGTAATTTGCTTTAAAAAGAAATGTATCTGTGCAGTCCGTTGGGTTCACATGAAGCAATACATTATACCTGTATCTTAATAAACCTTTAATCCTAAAGAAACATTTTCCTCATACATAGATCCAAGAGCAGTAGAATGATTTCCTATAGAGTACAGAGCACTTACCATGCTGTACCAGTGTTTGACAATAAATCACATCTCTGACTCCCCCTGGTGGAAACACAGAAGTACTACAGCAGGTAAAAACCTTTAATAAACCACTGAGTTGTTGGGTTAAAGGGGCATTTCTTATGGAAATCCGAATTTGCAAGATTTAACCTCTATTAAAATCTATCAGATAAGAAATAGTCTTAACCCGGACACTTTTCTGAGAAATCTGCGAACTCATCTACGTCCGCTTGTGTTTATACACTATACGAACATTTTTGGCAACTGTACAGACGGGCTTGTTTTGGAGCAATCACACTCATGGTAATGGTTGAGGCTCCTGCTGGCTCTGGCCCGGTGAGTACTGTACAGAAGAAAATGATGTGCACACACACACACACAGGATCATGGGATTGCTCAGACAGTAAAAAATGGTGCGGACGACGACATGCGACTGATTTAGAATTCTTTTGCTGCATATGCACTGAAATGATAACAACCAGGTGAAGGGGTAGATTTTATCACTGAGCACTTTAAAGAAACCATCTGCTAGGATAAGGGCCGTTACAGAGATCTCTGTGGAAGAAAATGCCCCTTTAACTGAACAGATGGACTCTCATTGATGTGCTGCCATAATAAAGGAGCACATTCTCAGTGTGTATCATTTAAAATTATATTCAATAATGTGGTTATTTATTATAAACGTAAAAAAAAAACCAAAAGTGTACGCCTTCCTCCAATTAACACACGCACAAAAAAATTTAATAATTAAAAAATATTAAAGAAAAACACTGCAAACCAAAGTTAACTGATGACTCCCAGGGTTGAATTCACAGTCTGCCGCTTTAATGTTACAAAGCACTTTGATTTTCATTGACAAAAACCAAGACTGATAAAAAGGTAAAATGATAGACCACATTTGACATTACACAAAAAATTTATTTCAAAGCTTTTCCTTTTTTTTTTTTTAATTTTGACTTTTTTTTTTCTATTTGTTTTGTAAAGGAGATTGGAGACATTATCTAGTAAATGATAATATATTCATAGAAATTTACACGAGAAGTCCTGTATTCACGGTTCTAAATGCACTCAGTATCTCACACACACACACACACACACACACACACACACAAAAACAAAATCATCCCCAATGTACTGTCTCCAATGACATGGAAATGGATTAAAAAAAAAAAAAAAAAGTTAATAAAACAATAAAAAAAGGAAACATTACAAACATTCAGAATATGGAAAATAAACATTAATATCTGTAGAGATGTGGATTAAAAAAAAAAAAAAAAAAGTTTTGTTCAAAATTAAAACAGAAATAAACCATACCTGTCCACCATCAAAGCTAGAAGGGTAGATTCTGGTGATTCCATCATAGTGAGAGAGAATGGGGAGGGAGGGGGAGGGAGGGGGGGGGGGGGTAGTGGGTGTAACTTAATTCCCTTTTAACTTTCTCATCTTCTTCACAGTGCTGGAACATTGGAGAAGCACAGATCCACAATAGCACGTCCGGGTGATGGTTTAGTACTTTACACTTTGACGTGTGTGTATATCCACTGTACCAAATCTAACGTAACGAGCATTTATCTATTGTGACGTAGTGATGTCATAGGTAGGTATTAGCTATACAAGTGTGAAGAGTACTCTGTATTTTGACAAGCTAGAACATTCCAACGAGGATACTGCTGTGAGACCCAAGACCAACTGTTAAACCGACTTCCTTTGCCTTACTTGGACTATTCCAGCCACTTCTGGAGCTTGCACCAGTCCGTCACATAAAATGGGGGCACGTTCAGGATTACCACGGGCTGACGACAGACCCCCATGTCTCGAGCAAGCCAGACATACAACGTCCATACTCTTTCCGGCGGCCCGGCTGCGAACTACCAAACTGCGACCCGTCCATGTCCAAAACATGTATATATGTACGGTGTACTAGCATCACCCTTGGATTTAGGATGAGTACCAGGCAGTGTAAGAACTGTGGAAGGGAGGATATACACATAGACCAGGCACGTGGAAGTGCTGTGTGCACTGCCTGTGGACCTGTACTTGAGGACAACATCATGGTGTCTGAGGTGCAGTTTGTGCAGATCAGCAGAGGAGGAACGTCAGCTATCGGCCAGTTTGTGTTGGTTGATGGTCCTGCAAAGACCCCAGTGGTAGGAAGTGGCTTCCACACAAGTCTTGGGGGGAAAAAAAAGCTTTCCTCTTCTTAAAAATGGTTGTGAGCAAGCATCTGACAAGAGGGTGCAAAATGGCCCATGTTATAGCTGCCTGCTATTCGGGACTCTGTGGTGGCGGCCTGCATGAACGAATTCTGCCAAACGGTGAAGGAGGTCATCAGCGTGGTGAAAGTATGTGAGGAGACTTTCAGGAAAAGGCTGACAGAATTTGACAACACACCCACCAGTCATCTAACTATTGATGAGTTCATGCGAGTGGACCCGAAGGAGGAGTGTGTTCCCCTTTAATAGCTGGTCAGAAAAAGGTTTTGATTAATTAAAAGAGCTTGATGAATGTCAAGGTCAGAATGAGACAGCTGGAGAAGCGCTAAATTGAAAGGAATTTATGCCATGTATGCAAGAGAAGACACCAACAATGGCACCTTGTCTCTGATGTCGGACCTCACGGGAGACAAGAAAAAAAAAAAAAAAAGATTGAGCTGGAGCACGGACCTCAAGGGGGAACGGAGGCCCAGGAGCAGGGTGAGGCAGCAAAGTTGCCCAGAGAATCCACTCATGTGCCATTGACACTCACTACTTGGCCCACTTCCCAGTGCTGCCAGCTTAGGCCTCTCAGAGTCTACCCACCATTGCCTGAGTGAAGAGGGAGAGGATGTGTCTGAAGAGGATAAATCCGAAAGCGGCGAGCTTGATCAGGAAGGCATCAATGAGGACAAGACTGAAAAGTGCACCCTTGATGAGAGGGAGGTGCAGGGGAAGACAGAGCTGTGGATGAAGCAACAATGAGGAGCATCTAAGGGAGCAGAAAGAAAAAGAAGAGAGGATAGCTAGAAAAAAAAAAAGAGTGAGAAATCTAGAAGGAGAAGCCCAAAAAAGGGTCCAAAAGGCAAGAGCCCATTCGGGCCAGCACCACAGGAAAGGCAATAGAGAAGACGCTGGAACAGAAGATGATTTTGATTAAAATCAATTACGATGTACTGCGAGACCTGAACAGCAACGGCAGCAGCAGTCCAGCACGAAAGACAGAAGAAGCCTCTGGTATCGTCCCTGGATGTAAGAAGCTCATTCGCCGCAAAAAAACAACCCAACACGAGCAATCTGGGTCTAGCCAAGCCTGCAAACCTCATGGGAAAAAGGCTCCGCCCCCTCATATCATCAAATCCCAAGAGGAAAAGGGCATCTACACAGATTGTGTCCAGTCATAGAGAGGGGGCCTGTGACGTATGAGGAGCCCACTGAGGAAAAGGAGGATGAATCGGTGGAAGAGCCCTGTGTCAGTGCTCTATTGCTCATAGGAGGAAACAAATATGGCTGTGAAGCTGAAGAGGAAGTTTTTTAGTGCACAGTGTTTGTCTTCTCATCACCAAGCCATGATTTCACCAGCATTTGAGCGATGTCCTCTCCTACATACT
>JAQMYF010000008.1:4298825-4319019 GCA_030014195.1 Neosilurus mollespiculum
TTAAATCCAATATATTCAGGTGGATTATATTTCAAGATGCATCACGTTGGGTCAACTCCCTGCTGGATAATTTCTGGATGTATGGGTTACGCAACACGGAAAGGTTTTGGTTTTCATTTTAACATACTGTATGCAGGTCAGTAACAAGAGCTGCATGTGATATTGCACTATACTGATTTATATTAAATCATAAGCACTGATTCTGCTTCAGAGCAAAGCGAATGTGTGTTTCTTGATGTACTTTTAACAACAGACACTTATTTTAACATAAATGACCATAAAAGGCACAAAAGTGGTAATTTTATCCCATAGATTACTAGCAGGGCTGAACTACAGGGGTTAGCAGTCGTCTTTCCCTGGAAGTTATGTCTTGTGGAGACACTGAGACGTCACATTCTAGTGACTCTGAGGATAAGAACGCTGCCAGAGATGAGAGTGATGGTAAATTCCAAAATGGTTTACGCAGCTAATGTTTTGGCGACTCGGCTTTCCTGTCGTCAGGTGGTTTAGGAACAAAAAGGAAGGTTTTCCGTGATTTCTGCGCAGCTCAGCACTAGGCCATAATGTGTTACACGAGTTCTCGTCACTACCAAGCAGGAACAGCCAATCAGAAAGGCAGCATGTCTCTGAGCATGCCTAGTGTCGTATCACTCGTCGCAAAGGACTGATGTTGGCGGAAGGAAACTTGCATATTGTACGTGATCATTTTAAAGAGCTAGTAACACTAACTCACCACAGGTACCCTTTAAATATGGGCATTTCATCACAGATCAATATTGAATTTTTTTTATTTTTTTATTTTAACACTGAGCAAATAAAATGTTTTATTATAATTACAGTGGATTAAAATTTCCATCACTTCCTCTTACTGTAGAATGGGATTAAAAGGCTATAACTAGTGAGTTCTAGCGATATGGAAATAATACATTCACACACTCTCTTACCTGGTTCTGAGTCTGAATTGCCTGTTGGAGACTGACAGAAACTTGACGGCATAAACACATTATTTTTGGAAACTGCAGCAGGAGACGTGCGCGCACACACACACACACACACACACACACACACACACACACAGAGAGGAAGAGACTGTGTGACTTGGACAGCATTATGAGCAAACATTTCTGACAGATGGCTGGTTAACAGTTGGCACCCAACTGAAGTCTTATCAGAATAACACACAGCTGAAGTGCCAAGTCGTTTGTAGCATTGTAAAAAGGAAACAAAACCGAAAGAATCAAGGTGCTTCTCGCTGCCAGAACAGTATGTGTATTAGCAAGACATTTACATACACGCATGTCAAAACTATTGGATCAGAGCACGGTCTAAATTACAGTGATGGTTGTTAGGTTACCTGAGTGTGCAGGTGGGAACTGCGTTAAAGACGAGGTTCTCTCTCTCTTCACTGGAGGACAGTATTCTCCATCCTCTCGGTCTGAATCTAAAGACAACACACACCGTGAATCGGATTTTTCATCCAAGGATGGAAATATTTACTGAATAATTTAAATCATTAATCTTCTGCCTGGGACCTGGTGGATTTGGAGCGTACACCAGTACATCCCACACGCATCCGTACAATCTTTTACACCTTAGGGCGATCTGAAGCCAACAATGTACTTAACAGCATGTTTTTGGCAGGAAGGAGGAAGCAAAGTTCTTTCTTAAAGTTGTCTAGGTCCTGTAGAAATCATGTAACACCACCTGTCCACCTAAGGTCGAGCCCCCTTCAATATATGGTAAAGTGCCCTGGTATGTGTCTTTAGATTTGTTCTTATAGGAAACTCATCACATTAATTAAAAATACCATCATGTGGACACTAAGGCACCGAAGTCTTGGACAAACACCCGAGGGATACGTTTCAGTTAATTCATCAACTTTATAAAAGTTTCATTTCAGAACTGATTTCCTCTAACTGTTCATTAAACACCATACTTTCTTACAGTCATCATGGATCCACCTAACGTACCATCCATCTGAAATAAGCCAAAGAAAGGAATTTATGCTCTATAGTGAAGATATCCAACAGGAATTCCTTGGAGATGTCTGTCCATCTCAGAGTACCATATACCCCGGTCACGTCCGGTTTGCATATGGCTTGCTGAATTTTTCCCATGGATTTAATGTCAACTGTAGAAAATTCATAGCTTGTAACACAATGTTTTAATCAACACTAAATGTGGGTTGAGATGGAAAATTAAGCAGACATACCTTCCCCGTCCTCTGCACTGGACCCATCGGCAGATCGCTGAAATGGAGAACATGAGCAATGAGAGTGACGTCAACAACTACACAATAGCAAGTTTAACCAATACTGCGCTTACATTTACAGATATTGTACCCAAATGGACCATTTACCAAACAGCAACACAATAATAATAATAAAACAACAACAATAATTAATAATACTACTAATAATAATAATAATAACAATACTACTACTACTACTAATAATAATAATACTACTACTACTACTAATAACAACAATACTACTACTACTAATAATAATACTAATAAAATACTACTACTAATAATAATAATACTAATACTACTACTACTACTACTACTACAAAAAATAATACTACTACTACTACTAATAATAATAATAATAATAACAATACTACTACTACTACTACTAATAATAATACTAATAAAATACTAAAAATAATAACAATACTACTAATACTACTAGTACTAATAATAACAACAACAATCCTACTACTAATAATAATAATAATAACAATAATACTACTACTACTACTAATAATACAACTAATAATAATAATAACAATAATAATACTACAACTAATAACAAAAATACTACTACTAATAACAACAACACTACTACTACTACTAATAATAATAATAATACTAAAAATAAAACTACTACTAATAACAATACTACTACTACTACTAATACTAATAAAAATACTAATAAAATACTACTTCTACTAATAATAATAATACTAATAAAATACTACTACTACTAATAATAATACTACTACTACTACTACTACTAATAATACTACTACTACTAAAAATAATAATACTAATAATAATAATAACAATACTACTTCTACTACTACTAATAATAATGATACTAATAAAATACTACTAATAATAACAATACTACTAATACTACTACTACTACTAATAATAATAATAACAATAATACTACTACTAATAATAACAAAAATACTACTACTAATACTACTAATAATAATAATTATAATAATAACAATAACACTACTAATAATAATGATACTACTACTACTAATAATAATAATAATAACAATACTGCTAATAATAATAATAATACTAATAATAATAACAATACTACTTCTACTACTACTACTAATAATAATAATACTTCTACTGCTAATAATAATAATACAATACTACTTCTAATAATACTAATAATAATAACAATACTACCACTAATACTACTACTATGAATAATACTGCTACTACTAATAATAATAATAACAATACTACTACTACTACTAATAATAACAATACTACTACTACTACTACTACTACTAATATTAATAATAATAACAATACTACTACTACTAATAATAACAATATTACTACTACTAATAATAACACTACTGCTTCTAATAACAATACTACTACTAATAATAATAATAATAATAACAATACCACTATTAATAATAACAATAACACTAATAATAACAATAACACTACTAATACTACTACTACTAATAGTAACACTATTACAACTACCAATAATAACAATACTACTACTTATAATAATAATACTGCAACTAATAACAATACTACTACTACTAATAGTAACAACAACACTATTACTAATAACAACACTACTACTAATAATAATACTACAACTAATAATACTACTAATACTACTAATAGTAATAACAATAACGCTAATACTACTACTATTTCTAATAGTAACACTATTACAACTACCAATAATAATAATAATACTATTACTAATAATAACAATAACACTACTAATACTACTAATAGTAACACTATTACAAATACCAATAATAATAATACTATTACTAATAATAATACTGCAACTAATAACAATACTACCACTAATAGTAACAATACTATTACTAATAACAATACTACAACTAATAATAATAATAATACTAATAATAATAATAACAATAACACTAATACTACTACTACTAATAGTAACACTATTACAACTACCAATATTAATAACAATACTACTACTAATAGTAACAATATTACTAATAATAATAATACTATTACTACTACTACTAATACTACTACTAATAATAATAATGATAACAATAATACTACAACTAATAATAATAACAATACTACTACTAATAATAATAATAATAATTTAATCTGAAAAATTTTCCACATGGAAATCACATCAACTAATTACTTAGTGCAGGTACTAGTTAGTTTGTCCCCAACATTACAACTTGGGCCAAAGCAACAGAAGTTAAAAAAAAAAAAAAAAAAGAAAAAAAAAAAAACACCCCAAAACAAGAAAAGATTAACATTGAATAATTTAAAAATTTGCATTATTTTTTGACATTTGGCCAAACCACAAGCATTAGGCATAAATCTGCATAAAATAATTGAATAACTTGCAATATAAAACCACACATCTCCTGCCTTCAAGCAACTAAAACAACTGCCTTTGTGCAGAGTCCCATACTGTGCCAACAGTCAGCTGAATATAGAGCGTACACCGTGTTGACGGTGCCCATGCCGGGCCGGCCCATCCTGTCACCATAGATACCGATGAGGCCACAGTAGAAAACAGCACCGAAGCTGAAGGGCCACCTTTTCCCCTCCGATTTAACATGAGTAAAACACTTCTGAATATTACCCCCCCTTTGCTGTTTGCTACACACTGCCCTGTTTGATGGACCTTCTACTGATCCAAAAGTTTATGGCTTTCCCCAAGTACAACGTGCCCTACAACTGAAAACAAGATACCTGGTGATAACCGTGTAAAAAAATAATGCGCAAAATTAAAATTGTGGCTTTGTACTGAAAGGACATTTGGGGAGACCCCCACAATAAAACCTGCCAAAATCAGATCAGAAGACAGTTTCCCCCTCACCACATGATCTATATGAAGATTGTTAGTAGTGTTTCTAACTAAAGCCTCAGCTTCTGCTACCTGAAGTTACATAAATTCTTAATACTACTAACACACTGACAGCACCCGAGCAAACAAGTCACGACCATTAAAACGCTGCAGACTTCAGAGTCCCTCATGACCTCTTCAATGAACCATATTAACATCATGATGGGCCTCAATACACCCGAACTAATGAAACCTGCTGAGCCACGGGTCGAATCAAGGGTTCCACGCACAATTATATTCATTAAACAGAATGCAGAACCGAGTTATTTATCAGACTCGCTCCTGACAGAACGTCCATTTCGCCAGGCTGATTTGTTATGCAAGTCGCTATGGCAAAATAGTTTTACATAAATGCGTCCGTGTGGAGACCACAAAAATCCATGGCACCTCTGAGAGCGTGCGGAACTTCAACCCTGCTCTCTGTACATCTAGATAGTGAATTTATAAATCAAGAACCCAATTAAAAAAGCACTCAGTGAATTAAAATCAGACCGACCTTCTGTGCCTTGTCCTTTTGAAACACGAACATTGGAGGAGCTATGGCAGGCTTCTCTCCTATAAAAAAAGAAAAGACAAAAAACAAGATCATTAGGATAATATTTTCTAACATGAACTATTTAACAAAGCCAGAGACTTTTAAAAGCATATGTCCGGGGCGGTGGGGGCATGTTTAATATCTGGTGCAGGGGCATTCGGGACTCCCTCGAATATTTCCACTGGTTTCCGCTATCACCATGAGTTTCCCCAAATGGCTGCCATATTGCTTCTCAGGGGCACCGTTGTTTCTAACCTGATAAATGACTGGTGGAGCGAACACACACATTTACTGGCCTTTCACGTGGCACCAACTGGCATATACATAATGTCAGATCCTTGTTGTAGTATAATACATTACCTGAATGACGTATTTATGCTAACACTAACATTATATACTAATACCGTCATGACATTAGTTACCAGGTCATTAGTGGAGAAATTCAAACTTAAAAACTTACCTCTTCCAAGTCTTCGGACACACACATGCTCTGTCTAACATGAAGATGAAGTTCTAATGATCTAATAAGATCCCGGCGTTAGACCTACTGGAACGTTCCTGTCTATGTAAATGTAATGACTGTCTTAATATTATTGCACTACAATTTCCATAAGCTCTCAAATGTCTAATAATAACAACAATATATAGCTCACGACAAAGGTAATAACTTACTAGGACCGACTGCATACTCGTGGACTGCGAACAGACGCGCACACACAATTTCCTGCGGAACGAAGATCAGCGCATTACAGTACCTTCCGTGTTGTTCACACAAAAGGTAATTAGCTTAGTGTTAAGTTACTGCAAATAACGTGATTCATTTTTGTCTTGAAATGTTTTCTTTAATGTTAAACATCGACATTTCGGTTGGACACAAACCCCCAGAATAGCTCAATGGCAAAATGGTGCTTGATCACCCAAGGCTATATGTGAGTAGCAGAAACTGACGGAAATAGCTGATGGAGTCTCAAATAGCAAGCTCCCCGTTTGCGAGCAAGACTCTTACAGCTCTCACGTTCAGATTTACAGAATGTACATCAGTGATTGCATTTATCCTGATAGATTACAACCTTTGATCAGAAAACATGACACCAACAAACATGCTCCTACAGTCCCACACATGCTTTGGAAAATAAGAGCAGAGATTAAAACAGACCCGGATCCTGTTCCACTGGTAGATGGATTAATACTAACAGGTCAAGCAGAGGACACACATGACACTCAATCACTAAATCACTCATCCTTTCACACCACACCTCCCTCAGTACCATCAGCTGTTTAGTGGACGTACGGGCAGATTCACTATACAGCAGCGGAGACTCGCATGTTATTACGTGACCTATCACCTGGAGAGATCCCTGCTGATGCATGCGCGCTCTCTCGAAATCCACTTTCTCAAGAAAATAAACATGAACGACCCACATCATGTAACTGTCGTCATTTTTACACAGCATGAAAAAGGAAACAGGAGAAAATACCGGAGCAGAAAAGATTGTGGAGGGAGGAACGGGGTCTGTCTCTCCCCAAAGTGAACTGGAGGCACATAAAATAGGTAAATAAATAAATAAACAAATTTATTAAAAAAAAAAAAAAAAAAAAAATTTTAACGGTTTGACTTTTTTTTGTTTGTTTTTTGTTGTTTAACTTCATAAACAAACAAAACCACAAATACAGCACAAATTTAAATATAATTTTTATTGGCTGAAACATAAAACTAAATTTTTGTAAATAAATTTAAAAAAAAATTACTGAATCACCTTGTAACTTTCATTTCTAAAACAAATCTCCACACGAGTCTCAAAACGCAGAGAGGCTGCTTACAGACCTTCATAAGCTGGTGGACTGAAGTGCTGGAAAATGGAAAGAATACAAGCTCTTCAATAAGGAATTCCAACATGGAAGGTGGCAAAAGCAGCAAGCATTTAAAGAACACAAAGTGAACAACAAATGGGCGAAAAATATGAGTCAGAATCCTAGGACTGTAAGAAACCAGCTGAAACAGGATTTACATCTAAAAAAGCCAAACACAATCCAGCACCAAAACTGGAGAAAACGAGATCACAGTAAGCTTGAGTGAAGAAACCATGAAGTGCGGCTGACGACTGGATGAAAGTAATATTCGGTGGTGATGCACAGTCTTGCATTTGCCAAGTGGATAATGTTAGAACTTTTGTCTGGTGCTGTTCTAATGAAAAATGTAAAGATAATCACATTTCCACACTCGTTTATGGTACGGGGTTGCATGTCAGGTAAAGGACCAGGGGAGAAGGCAATCATTACCTCACCAGTCAATGCACTGAAATGCTTATACTGAAATTCTGGATGTTTTTCCTCATTCCATCTTAGAAAATAGTCGAGATGCAGTCAATTTTCTGGAAGACTTTACGATTAAAATATTAATACGAAAGGTCCACGATGAAAATCTGTGCTGCAAAGCTGATCTGTCTACTGCTATTCGAGAAAGGCTGCAGTTGTGTATAATTGAAAGCAAAAAATGTGTTTTTATTTCAATTGAGCAAAAAATTGCTTTGCCAAAAGATTTTTTTTACCGTTATCATTACTCGTTTTTCTTGCAACTTGTGTGAACATTCGAAACTTAAACCTGCTTGACCAATTTAATGCCCTGTTGATCGCTCTCGGGAGCACGGCGGCATAGTGGTTAGCACGTCCACCTCACAGCAAGAAGGTCCCTGGTCTCGGGCGTTTCCCAGTGCTTGTGTAGGTTTCCTCTGGGTACTCTGGTTTCCTTCCACTGTCAGACTAATTGGCTGTTCCAAACTGCCCCAGGTGTGAGTGCGAATGGTTGTGTGTTGGCCTGCAATGGTCTGACAAGGTGTTCAAGGTGTACCCCACCTTCGGCCAGTGCCAACTGAGACCAGCTTCAGCTTCCCAGGATATTAATATAGGATTAAGTGGTTTGGGAAACGAGTGAGTGAGAGTACAGAGTGCTCTCAGATTCACAAAACCTCATTGCGGAAGAGCTCGGACAGGGAGGGGGAGGTATGGAGGGCAGTCCGCAAGACAAAATTAGCTTGCAACTGAGAAAGCAGGCCTAAAAATCACGTCATGTGCACTGATTACTGAATCGTCAACTTTCGGAGGCAAGGTGAAAAATCACAGATACCCAGTAGGGGTGGAACGAGGCGAAAATGTGATGCATTATAAAAATAATGTGGTATCCACAATGTCATACTTTGCATTGTAACATCTCATTTTTTACATTCTGATTTGAAATCCATAAACCATGTACTCACGGAGCAGTGAATCAAACACCTCCAGTGACCTCGACGGGTTTTTTTTTAAAGCACTAGGAATAACCCATGCTTCTAATAAAACCCTGGCGTGAATACGCATCACAGTTTGTAAATAAACAAAGACACACGATCAGCCTGACCCCACATGATATTTTAAACAGCTGTAGTAATACATCTGTTGCTGTAACTGCTGTAAATGAAAGCTGATACTAAATCAACGTGTTTCGAGTCACGTTGATGGAAACGTAGACGGATCAGAAAACTTCCAGTATGTATTTAGCATATTTAAGCTATCAATCGTGCAAATACTCCTCCTCATATATATCGTATCAGATAGAAAAGCTGCGTCTATGCTGCCGTAAGCCGTATCTGAGAGCGAGTAGCAACGACCAAGACAGCGGCTCAAAGTTCTGCCACCAACAGCGCTAGCGCCTCCTCCCAGAAAAAGCTAGCGAGAAAATACCTGCCTGCTCTCGAGACTAGAGGTGTGCTGCTCGCAACAAGCTGAATGTTGTGTTGGGGGGTGGGTGAGCGAATTTGTCTAATTGTTGAAAACAAAAATACACCTTTACCATCACGTTCTTTAATCCCTTATTTTTTGGAAATGGCGTTAGCGGGGAATAGCTTGCAGCACGTCCGCCTGAGTCACACCAGCTATGATGCCCTTTCCTCTGCACCTCTAAATATTTGGAACGAATAAAATAAAAAAAAAAAAAAAAAACCACATAGAATTCTGCTTTTCTATGACATGGAGATTTATTCAGAACTCTGACTGTGTGTGATGTAACAAGCACATCACGTATCCATGGTAACGTAACTGACATATGTGTGCTTACTTATGACAAGTCTAACGTATGGTTCATTCCATGCTTTCAGAAAACTTCCCAGGTGACCATCTCAGAATTCAATGAAACTTTAACGTTCCAACATGAACACATGCAAAATTTCAAGGTCCTGGTTCACAAACGTTCCGGGATATGTTCATTTAAGGATCGCTGGCTAGTACACGTTTGTCGTCCTGCGACTTACATTTGCCATTTTGGGCATTTTTGAAAGCTTAACTCCCTAATAATTACTGTACAGGGCTGAAACTTTGCTTACCAACAGAACACGACCCACTCGGCCAGAATCTGTCAGAACCGCGGGCCGACAAATAGGTACTAGCCTGAGATGTTTAAATGAATATATCTCGTGTTGAAACATGGTTGAAGTTTCACTTCACCTGTGACCCTGTAAGTAAACTGACGGAATGACCCATATCTATTATGATGCAGTGATGTCACAGACAGCTGTATTAGCGTGAAGAATACTCAGACTTCTCTGAAACATTCCACCAAGAACACTGCTGTGAGACCCACGACCTTCGCCTGCCATCTCCCTCCCCCTGAGGTTGTCTAATCTTAATCCATATTTGTGTACTCGCAAGCTTTATTGGCTCATCTTTAATAAAGTGTTAAACCAACTTCCTGTGCCTGACTTGGATCATCCCAAACACTTCTGTATCATTCTGCTCGGCCGAATAACTATTCATATCTCTTTTAATAAGTGCCCATTGTCCACTTCGCAAAAAATAGCTCACAGTATAGCGTGATCACTGACACGGAGCTGCAACCCCCCTTTATAAAACTGTACAAATAAAACCACAAAAATCTCTTTTCAGCTTGATTCTTCCCAGCACTACCCACCTCGCTTTCAGTGAATAATTGATATATACACGGAGTAAACGTATAGACAGAGCCGCAGCTAACAACATGCTCAGACTATCACGTGACCTCACGATCTCATGACCGCTACTGTCGCTTGTGGACATCCACAGATGGAGAATTTTAGAAGCTATAGCGTGCCTACTCACTTTCTTAGCAAAATCGTACAGCAAGCTGACTGTAATAGCTACATACACGAACCACAGCCACTAACAGCCACTTCCTTCAAAACAATCTGAAGAATGGACACCACTCAATACCTGTATTACACACTTTGTGTCTGTAATTCATCACGCTGTCTTTTACTTTAACAGTTTAATTCCAGGGTTCGTTTAAAAACACTCCACATCAATAAAACAGCCCTTCTGTGTATGGACCTCGGTTCAGGACCCTCTCAAGACAGTCATTCGTTCACTGTTGGACTTTTGATTACATCATCATCATACTGGAAGGATAGTTTCAAAAGATTCATCACAAAATCCAATGAATGCTATTCAGAGAGAGAGAGAGAGAGAGAGAGAGAGAGCGTGAAAGAGAGACAGAGAAAGAGAGAGAAAATGAATGAGACAGAGACAGAGAGAGAAAGAAAGACAGAAAGAGAGAGAGAGAAAGAGACAAAGACAGGGAGAGAGAGCAAGAAAGAGAAAGAGACAGAGAAAGAGACAGAAAGAGACAGAGAAAGAGAGACAGAGAAAGACAGACAGAGAGAGAAAGAGAAAGAAAAAGAAAGAGACAGAAAAAGAAAGAGAAAGAGAGACAGAGACAAAGCGAGAAAGATAGAAAGAGAGAGAGAGAGACAGAAACAGAAAGAGAGAGAGAGAGAGAGAGAGAGAGAGAGAGAGAGAGAAAGAGAGACAGAGAAAGAGAGAGACAGAGAGAAAGGATCTTTTAAATATTGTTTAGTGATGTCACCATAATTTGTGAAAAACCTTTTTTGGCAAATCTTCCACAGTAAACAGGAGCTTTACAGAAGTGTTTTTTGTAAACTGTGATAAACGAATCCGAGTTGATGCTGTAGCCATCCGTGGCCGGGAGTCCATGGGAACTGATTGGTCGAGTTCTCACTGGAGGGAGGGATGGCGTACGTTCACCTCTGTCACTCACAGCGATCACCAGCCAATCACGGGCGTCTGTGAGCTCTATTGTAGAAAGGGGCGGATAGCGCTTTCACTCCGAGTGTATTACGCCGCACCTGAATACACATAAGCAGCAGTTTGTAAAGATGCTGTGGCAGCATCACGTGTGACGAAGGGATAGGGAGGCAACACTTGACAGGTGGGAATTGGATACGATGAAAATTAGGGGAGAAAAGTGAGTGGGTGTAAAATGATCAAATTGCCTTTAAAACAAAATGTTCTGGCTTTATTCATGAACTTGACGAGCGCCCCGGTCCCCACTGAGAGAAGCAAGTGCTGCCGCCACCGTGCTTCTCCATGAGTGCGCTGTTCTAAGGGTGAGATGTGTTTAAGCCTCCAGTGTTTTTATCTTGGCATCTCATCGGACCATAACACATTTGGCCATGTGGTTTTTGGTTTGACCTGAGCAGGCATGGATATTTTTTGTCAGGGGCTTTGATCTCAAGGCCTACCCTACCCCAGACACAAAGAAAAAAAGAAAGATTGTTTCCACAAGTAACTACTAACTACAGACACTCGTCCTGCAGCTCTGTGACGCCGCAGCTCTCTCGCCAGCCTCCCTGATACCTTTTCATCTTGTTCTTTCATCAAATATGGAGGGACGTCGTGTTCTTGGTCATGTCACTATGGTTTCCTATTTTCTCCACTTGCTGATGGTGGTTCTCGATATAACAGCGAGGTAAAACCAAAACGATGTCAAGAAACGCCTGAAGAGACTCACGATCTCTATTTGTGGTTAACCCGAATCCCTTCATTGATGTATGATTATCACTATAGCGCAGGAGTATGTATGTGATTGGTCAATTCTGAGCAGGGTCAAACAACCCACTATAATGTACCCACCTGTGCTACCAGGGTATTAGGCATTGTGTCCCCCTTCCCCCCTTTTTTCCTTTCCCAAAATGGGATGGTGGGATAAATTACAATAGTGCACAAGATATCACGTTTGGGTTTTTTGCTCTCATCAATCTCATTACTAAAAACAAACCCACAAACTAAAGCCTCGTTGACACAAGAAGCGAGAAGCAACCCTGAAATATCAATAATCGCGTGATACGTGTGACAAGAGGCAACGTTTTCTCACACGACAAAAAGAGGGCGGGTGCAGAGTTCAACTGTGCTGAACTTCTATGCGAAAAGAGTCGAGCGATTACCAATCAGAGCTTAAAGCTGGTGTTGAATGACAGGTGTTTGTCATAAAAACTGTGTGCAGATCAGAATAAAGTACTGCTGAAAGCGCACTCCGTCTAAACGGAGCTCCTGAACAAGTCACCACGTGATGATACCGTGCTTGTATCGCAGGAGCGGGGATGTCATGGTCAACGGGAGCTGAGAAGGGAAGCGATTTGAATCTCTCGCCAGGTGTTGTTGTCTGTCTCTTCCTGTGTGAACAAGGCTTAATGGCTTTGCAAAAAGGGAACCGTTCTGAACCGATAGACCAAAAAAAATTAAAGGCACTCTTAAGAGTCTGAAAAAAGTCTCGATTTGAATATCTCTACTGGTAAACAACCGCTTTCCGTTATTTATTCTAGGTAAACCAACTGCATTTGAAAGCAGATAGACGAGTTCGCACGATGATGTGCTTCGACAGACTGCAAATCGAATGACCTGCATGCCTACTTCCTGGTTACATCATGACACAGCACTTCCACTGTTAGTCTATTTATCTGATTCAGATTGAAACTGATAGCTTCGGTTTCGTTTCACACGTAACAAATAAAGGGGAAAAAAAGGGGTGCACAGGACTGATACAACTCTTCCATTCATTCACTCATTGGTCAACAAAACCGCCAAGTGCAGCAAACACAGAATTTAATAAGCTGTGATTATATAAAGAGTCGATTTCAGAGATCACACCCTTACGGGTCGGTTAGCGTGTTCCGGTTCAGGTCCAGATACTCTGCTCTCACCTGCACAAATGAAATGCATTAAGGAAACGCAAACACGGAGTTAAATTCGAATGGATTCATCACTGCATGTGTGCAATCAGGAAAAAAAATCTCTGCATGCAAATCACTAAAAATGAAAGAATTCAATAGATTAAGTGACTGTGGCTTCTTCCACTCGACTCCATTTCTACAATAAAAATATAGAAATCAGGATACCTATTTATAGCTTGTAATTAACACGCCAGAAATGTGATGTAACTTTAAGCGAAGCTGATATTAGTCGTGCATGCCCCTGCACCCACAGTTCACGGGAGTAGCAATTCTTCTGCTATGAATCGGCTGGACTTGTACGCAGGCAAAGTTATACACAAGTCTCACATAGCAGAGTGAATACGTGGGCGGTTGGTCACAAAAAATATGGGCCGAGGAAATGTACACTTGCCTGAGAAACATGAGCATCGCTGTCATGTCTACCAGCAGGAACAGCGATGCATATGTGGCAGTCTCATACTCTCAACACAGGGACCTTTGGTACCATCCAGTAGGCCATGCATGTCTCACAGATGCCTGCATGGTTGCAGAGGTGGACCTGATCAGGGGATCGACCCACTGAAGTTTTATTTTTTATTTTTTGGATTTTGCTGTACTGTATTAATCCCACAAGGGAAATTACTGCCTCTGCATTTAACCCATCCAGTGAGCACACACACACACACACACACACACACACACACACGTACTCGGAGCAGTGTGCTGCCACACACTTTGCGGTGCCCGGAGAGCAGCTGGGGGGTTGGGTGCCTTGCTCAAGGGCACTTCAGCCATGAAGGTGGAGAAAGAGAAGGTGCAGCTCTCTCCCCCACCGCCATACATTTTTCCTGCTGCTTACGGAATCGAACCAGTGACCTTTCGGCGCCAAAGCCACTTCTCCATTAAGACCATTAGGCCACGGCTGCCCCCAATGTAGGTAATGCTTTCAACACTACCAAAATTTACGTGAATGGAAGCCACGCCCTTCCTGTTCTCAAACCAACAAACTTTAACCACAATCTACCCTGAAGTGATACCGGCTATGTGAGACCTGCAATTTATTACCAATTAACACCTCTTTTGTGTACTCAGTGGTGGGGCCGGTGGCATAGCGGTTAGGGTGCCGGGCTCACGATGGCGAGATCATGGGATCGAATCCTCATTGGACCCCCACCATGCTAAGACCCCTGGGCAAGGTCTTAACCACAAGTGTGCCTCTGTTCACCCAGCAGTATAAATGGGTACCAGTAAAAATACTGGGAAGATAACCTGCGTCAGACTAGCGACCCATCCAGGAGGAGTTGGACTCCTAGTCGCTTCACACTACAGAAACCGGGGATAAGCACCGGCCTGATGAGCCACTAGGCTCGGGTGTAAAAGCCCAACAGACCTACCTTGTGTACTCTGTAAACACTTGTTTACACCGACTTCCCATCTCACACACACGCAGGCAGTTGGTATTGTGTAATACTTTTTAAGCATGGTCAATGCAAAAACAAAAAACAAAAAAATGATCTCACTTCAAAGTAACGAATCTGGGGTTGGACTGGACGCTCATGTGCAGGAGAGTTTTCATTACACTCCGAATTCACGGCCCGATTTAGCAGCATGAACGTTCATTACCCAAGTAACTAACATTACAGATGCCTGGCCTGCTCACGGGATGCTGATATCCTCATATCAGATACGGTCCTTGCATCGCTAGATCTTCACGTGACAAGTAGACAGTAACGCTAAAGGAACTGACCCCGTAACTTCTACCCGTCTGCGGTGGACGTGAGGAGGGCAACAGGAGCATGATGGGGTTAAGAGCCTTAGCATGACAAGGGCCGAGCAGGATGGGGGGGGGGGGTGAGTTATCAGGGCGGGGATTTGAACCCTTAAGCCATCAGAACAATCCCTGACTGGAGTGTGTATTTTCCTCACCTCCCAACCTCACGTGAAAGACAAATGACGACATTCACACGAACTATTTTAGCCGGCGAGCTTTTATTTATTTATGTATTCGTGTTAGCAGGAACGGCGTGTCACTGTTTTCATATTCATCCGCCAAAGCTTTCATCAGTGCACGGGACTGATTGCTTAATAAAATCACCGACCAAAAACACCCTCAAACACACAGAACGACCCATTTCCAGTGCAAACACAGCCCGGTTACACGATTAACACCAAGCCGAGGTGAAGATATCAGAACCAGAGCTCACAGGGACCCAAACATGCCATAATAAACTATATAAACTAACCTCCACGGGCTGCACCTTCATCTGATCGGCTTCTTCAAAGTGAAAGTGTGCACATGCTGGACTGTCGGGTTGGTTCATCAGCACCTCTTAGCTAACCTGTAAATAAATGGTTTACACCACTACATTTCTTTAATAAACCCCCGAATGAGACACTCTGGGGGGGGGGGTAGTTAAGCGCTATGTGTCCTGGTTTGATCACATGCGAATTAATTAATCCAGCTAGCATTAGCTACAAGCTAAGCGAGCAAACCACCCATCCAACCTGATTCCAAAATAAAACAAACTCAACACCAGCTCTGGTGGAAACCTCTGTATCTCAGCATCAGCGATGGAAACGTTTTGTTGGTCGTGTTGTGGACTCCATCCTCGCACCTACCCACACGAACCCTGACATCACCGCTAAACATTAACCCGTACTATAAAAACAACAAACACACGATTTGTTCGGTGCAGCTTTCAACCCCCGACTGACTGGTTCCTGTGCTGAGATGTCCATGACTTAGCAACGTTAGCACCCAAATCGATTCCCCGGCTGTGAAACTGGTGAAAAAGACCCACCCGCCTAAAAACCAAAGAAAACAGAAAGGCCCAGAACATTAGCTATCTCCTGAGGAGACTATTTATCCATTGCTAGCACCTTAGCTAGCCAGGCTAATGCTAGGCAGCTTAACGCTAACCATGCTAGCCGAAACATTTCCCACCAAAACTAGCAGCCGGCTAATAAATCAAACCTGAAGCTTTCAAACAAAAGTCAAACCGAGTGTAGCGTCCTAACAACACGCACACCTGCTCCGGCACTTCTGGAAATCACGTATGTTTTGGTTTTGTGGCTTCATTGCTTCGCCCCATTTGCTTACCTTCGTTTGCCAAGTCCGCCATTTTACTTCTCCGCGCACACCCACAATGCACCGCGCCACACGGGCGTTATTTCTAGCAGAGAAACAAAAGCTGGGAGAGAAACCGAGAAGAAGAGATTATTCCTGTGTGTGTGTGTGTTTTGTTTTTTTTGTTTTTTTACAAACCGTGACGTCATCTACGTTTTTATGCATTTATAACATTTTATTCAGTGACTGGGTTTCCTAGTGTGTGCGGAATTTACTCCGTCTTTTACTTATTCCAATAATTTGCTTGTTTTATTGTGTTCTGCTCTCCATCAGGGGTTTATTTCAGTCTAAAGATTTAAAAAACTTTGTTTTTTCTTGTCTGGTTACTTTTGTGAGGTCGGTTTTTTTGGTCTTCCATCAATAAATGTTTAAAATTTGAACAGTTCCATCTCATAGTTCCAAGAACCGTGCACTTATTTTTACAACCACCAGGTGGAGCAACTCTGCAAGTGGACAATAGTTCTCTCTATTTATTTATGTCCTGGGTTGGATGGTTATTGTTAAACATAATTTTAATCTTGAAATGATATTTGTCTGCGATGGTCTGGTGAGCTGTCCAGGCTGTACCCCACCCTCGCCCAGAGTCGGCTGAGACGGGCGTCAGGCTCCCCGGGACCCTAATTAGGATTAAGAAACTGAACGAGTGAATAATATTTATTTACTGAAACCAAAATGGGTGACATGATGGTGTAGAAGTTAGCACGTCCACCTCACGGCAAGAAGGTCTTGGGTTCGAACCCTGTGCTCCAGTGCTGTGTTTCTGTGCTGCATGTTCTCCGCATGCTTGTGCGGGTTTCCTCCGACAATATTTTTTCTTTTTTTTAGGGGGAAAATAAACTATACAAGAGGGCGGGTTCATCTAACGGCAAGGGAGTTCTGGGTTGGAGTCCCAAGCGTTTGAATGTTCTCCCTGTGATTGTGTGGGTTTCATCCAGGTACTCCGGTTTCCTCCCCCAGTCCAAGGGCATGCATATAAGGCTGTTTGTGCCTAATTGCCTCTAGGTGTGTGTGTGTGTGTGTGTGTTGGCCCTTCGGTGGACTGGTGTACTGTTCAGGGTGTCACCCAATGTTGGCTGAGATAGACTCCAGTGACTACTGAGATGAGTGGAACCGAGATGATAAAGACTTGATATCACAATCCCTGTTAGTTAACTGCTAGTATGTATGTATTTTTAACTGTAATATAAAGTCATGTAAGTAAAACAGGCTTCATCGATCATACTGTGGATTACATATGGATTTAAATGAAAATCAATTATTATTATTAATATTATTCCAAGAGAACATCACAGGCTACTATTAAAATAGGTGTAGAATAAAATATTTATAGATTGTGATTTTTGTGATAAAATCTAATGTAAATCATATAATCATCATTTTGGGATATTTCTACGAACAGGTAAAACAGTATATATGTGGATTCTACCCATAGTGTCCTGCTGGGAGTAATCATTAAACTTATTACTGATTATCTTTTGTTAGTCTCTCATGACGTAATTCCAGTGTGAACCCTGTTGATAAGCCTGTATTCTCGATAATGAATGTGATATGAAAATTATAAATATAAATATAAAATAAATTGCATTGCTTTTTTATAAATATGAAATAAATTGCATTGTGGCTAAAATAATTCATTCATTTTCTGAAGCGCCTAATCCTAATTAAGGTCGCGGGGAGGCTAGTGCCCATCTCAGCCGACTCTGGGCGAGGGCAGAGTACACCCTGGACAGCTTGCCAGCCCATCGCAGGGCAGAAACACGCTGACTGCTATACAGCTACTCTTTACGAAAGTCAGCAATGGTTTTTTTACATGCCTCCCACCATAGACAGTGAGACACGTGGCCGGCGTTTCATAACCCAGTTAGCTGCACTGGGGGGGCAGCAGTGATATACCGGTGATAGTGGGGCTTGAACCCCCGATCTTGTAATCAGTAATCCAGCACCCAACCACCGGGCCACCACTGCCCCTGGGTAAAAAAAAAAAAGCAACTGAAAAAAGATTTTGTGTGTGTGTGTGTGTTAAAAAACTTAATAATAATAATAAGAAGAGAAGAATTCTGTGCCCTGCCTCCTTCACATCCTGTGTTCATTATCTCTTTTGTGTTTTTTGAGTTGCTGAATATCACTGTACACAAAGTTTACTATAATAAAGTTTGAAATGAAATAATAGTGAAGTAAATAACAGGAGGAAACTAATAAGTAATAAAAGTATGAGCTTCGTTTTGAAGGCTGCATCCATAAATCATTCCAAACTGTGTTATCATTCGATTTGGTAAGTTTTTTTTTTTGTTGTTTTTTTTTTTTTATAATCTCAAATGCTTCATGCTGTAATATAAATAAGGACCTGCATAAATACAAGGGGTGTGTAACACAGATTTCATTTTGGAGATTTGAAATGTGACAGCTAGAAGAATCTGAATTGTGCAACACCGTGTACTGACTTGTTATGATCTTTGGGGTCTTTTGTTTCTTTTTTTATTTTTTTGTAATGGTGCCAAAAGTGACACTGTAAACACCATCTAATAAAATTGTTTACAGCATCTTACTGGCAGTACATCTGAAAGAGAGCCAGATGGTTACTGCAGTTAGGAATTATTGCATTATTCCAGTAATGCCTGTTTACATGAATGACCCACCACTACAAAATGAGTCTTAATTCACCAAACTGACTCTCTGAGTTATGGAAATCTACTGTAGATCACACACAGCTATGAGGTGACACATCTCTTTAATCCAATCAATAATCTGGCAAAGATTTGACCAAAAAAAAGTATCTCAAGTTTAATTAAGTTTAATTTAATTTAATAATGAATTTAATTCATAAGACGGGCGGCACAGTGGCGTAGTGGTTAGGACGTCCGCTTCACAGCGACAAGGTCCCGGGTCTGGGCGTTTCATGCTTCTGTCGGTGTGAACCGAGTACTCCGGTTTCCTCTAACAGTCCTAAGGAATGCACATTAGGCTAGTTGGCTGCTCCAAATTGCCCCTAGGTGTGAGTGGTTGTGTGTTGCCCTGCAATGGTCTGGTGAGCTGTTCAGGGTGGACCCCGTCTTCAGCCAGTGTCGGCTGAGATAATAAGACTAAGCAGTTTGGCAAAGGAGTGAGTGTGTGATTAAGTGAGTGTGTGATTGAGTGAGTGTGTGAGTGAGTGAGTGAGTGAGTGATTGAGGGAGTGCGTGATTGAGGAAGTGTGTGATTGAGTGAGTGTGTGAGTGAGTGTGTGAGTGAGTGAGTGTGTGATTGAGTGAGTGTGTGAGTGAGTGTGTGAGTGTGTGATTGAGTGAGTGTGTGAGTGATTGAGTGAGTGTGTGATTGATTGAGTGAGTGATTGAGTGAGTGAGTGATTGAGTGAGTGAGTGATTGAGTGAGTGAGTGATTGAGTGTGTGA
>JAQMYF010000008.1:4324543-4338724 GCA_030014195.1 Neosilurus mollespiculum
TGATTGAGTGAGTGTGTGATTGAGTGTGTGATTCAGTGAGTGTGTGATTGAGTGAGTGTGTGATTGATTGTGTGATTCAGTGAGTGTGTGATTGAGTGTGTGTTTCAGTGAGTGTGTGATTGAGTGAGTGTGTGATTGAGTGTGTGATTCAGTGAGTGTGTGATTGAGTGAGTGTGTGATTGATTGTGTGATTCAGTGAGTGTGTGATTGAGTGTGTGTTTCAGTGAGTGTGTGATTGAGTGAGTGTGTGATTGAGTGTGTGATTCAGTGAGTGTGTGATTGAGTGAGTGTGTGATTGATTGTGTGATTTTAGTGAGTGTGTGATTCAGCGAGTGTGTGACACTCTTGCAAGCATGCAAAATCACGAGAGCAGGACATGAATCCTCTAGTTCATTTAAGGCACGTTAATGGCAATAATCACAATAAACAGATAATAAACTAACAAATCAGATCCAAATCTACTGAACTTCTGAATAAAATTAAACCAGGCAGAAATACACATAATACGAGCTGATGTTCACATACATCAGACAATCGTGCACCTCTATTTAGGAACAAATGGTATGTTCCGCTGTTTATTCATATGCAAATTACCTCTGTATTTACTGTCGTATATATGTGAATAATGGGGGACTTTTTGCAGTACAATATCGCACCCATGTGTGCAGATTTATTACTTGGTTAGCTTGTAATAACAATAGTCAATTTTGATGTGCAAAGACGTATACAATATACACAAGCTTTTATTAAGTTTGGGTTTAATTTCCCTTTAAGAATCATGACATGGTATTAAGAACACAGTCAGGTGTCCAGCAATGCAGTGTTCCCAGATCCATTATCATCTTCACTAGTATAAACTCGGCTACCAAAAAGAATGACTAGATAAATGAATGAATGATCCTATTAGCCTGTAATGGGATACTGTTATTTGCTTGTGTTTAGTTGTGTTGAATTAATGAGGTTTTTATACGGTGTTTAAACAGCTTGATGTTTGAAGAGATCCTTACAGAAAACAACCTCATAAATCATCCTGAGCTACGCTGACATTTCTGTATATGCGCTAAAGTACGAAAAAGGAGAAAGAGGGAACGGGATTAAGTGTATGTGATAAGGATATGCCCCTCAGAGTTAACAGTGTACGTGTGGTACATTTGACACATCCCTCAGGCAACCCCCATGTATTCACTTGTTCAGAGGAGTAACTTCACAAACCCATCATAAATAAAAGAAAAAGTGTAAAGTGATGAGTGCAGAGGTTCTAACTCTTTGCTAATCACGGCAGGTATTATCAAGTTGTGCAAGCTTTCGTTTTACTTAGATGGGAAAGCGAGATACAGTCACCCTTTCTATAATTATTTATTTGTCCTTCAATTAATGTTTATAATATTTATTGATGTCATACAAAAATTTGCAAAGCTTTTTTTACTTTGTTGGTGGTGTAGTGGTTAGCACGTCTGCCTCACAGCATGAAGGTCCTGGGTTCGAGTCCTGGGCACGGTGGGGGCGTTTCTGTGTGAACTTTGTATGTTCTTCCTGTTTTTGCCTGGGTTTCCTCCGGGTAATCAGGTTTCCTCCCACGATCCAAAGACATGCACATTAAGTTAGTTGACTATTCCAAAGTGTCCCTAGGTGTGAATGTTGTATGTGTATTGGACCTGCAGTGAACCGGCGAGCTGTTGAGGATGTACCCTTTCTTCACCGACGGTTGGCTGACATAGGCTCCCCATGACCCTAGTAGGATTAAGTGGTTCGGGGTGTGGTTTACAGTTAGTGAGGCTCAGAGTTAGAATATCAAAAACATGTTCCTGAACTCAAAGTTACTGGAGGCTTCTCCCTTCATTTCCATTACATTTATAATTATTATTTAATTGCGTTGTTCTTGTTACGGAGGTACTGGAACCACTGATATTTGTGAGTCAGTTAATCAGGTTGATCATGATCCAAATGCTAATTTCACCAACTTGGTCGGGACAGTACCCTACATGAATTCCAGAGACGATCCCATTTTGGACTGTCTGGGTCAAAGGTCAATGTAAGAAAGGGTCATAAATTTTTGGAGATTGAGCGCTTATAACTTCTAATAATAACTACTAATAATAGTAGCCAACATACCAAATACCAACAAGAGCACTCAGAGAGCACAGACCTTCACCCAGCCATAAAAATGATGTACACAGTACCCCCTGTTGGGCCTGCTGTACTACCACACTTCCAAAAAGCTGGATTTTTTCATGTTAAATTGAAATTGCTGTCAAATGCACAATCTGGATCAGGATAATGCTTGTTCTGACATTAAAGTTACTGATCCTGAGCGCCTTGTGAGCCCCTTGTTATTTCACCAAGGTTATGGAACTGCAAGATATGCAACACGTATATCAGATCTAACAACACACGAAATTTCATTCTTGTTGCTCATTTCCTTCATACCTAGCCATCATCTTGAAATTTTCATACATTTCGCTTGTGACATTTTTTGAATTTTTTTGTTTTTGCACTTTCCTTCTGAAGAGGAATAAAATATGCATAAATATTTTGTATGAGGTATCAGAGTAATAATAAACAAAAACAAATGTGCAAAAAGTGCAAAAACAAAAAAAAATCAAAATATTTCACAAGTGAAATGTATGAAAATTTCAAGATGATGGTTAAGTATGAAGGAAATGAGCAACAAGGCTGAAGTTTTGTGTGTTGCTAGATCTGATATACCTGTTACATATGGTAAAGTTTCATAACCTTGGTGAACTGTCCACATTTTCATCAGGAACTCACAAGATGAGCAAATTTTCAGTTATTGGACACTCACTAAAACAACATATCACATTTATTCTTTTTTAAAAAACTGTTTTACTTGGAAATATGATTAAATTTGCTGTAAAGATACTTTTGGGGGTGGTGAAAATATGTTCTGTGTCAAAAATTCGAAAATCATTTGTTAGAAAATGCACTTTTTCCAAAATTGATTAGTGATATTCCAGTGCACCGAGTGTCTTACTCACAGTGTATGCAGCACTGAGGAAGCACATGGAGATGTGTTCGTGAAAACGCTACCGAAGATGGAAACAGACCAACATTTCAAATCGACATTGTCTGAAAACTATGCCTTGCACAGACGCTTCATTTTGTGATTAGTCTTGAGCCTGGTGCAAGTGGGTGGGACGGTTTGTGCCCACTTTGGGTAGAAAGTGTCTATTGTGTTGTACATTGATCGTAAAGTACAACTTTGGTAAAGGTGCCAAGGATTGAGTATATTTTCAGCAAAGAAAACAACTTTAAGTGTACTTAAGGTTATTTTTTGCCAAGATCAATACATTATAATGTTTTAAAGCTGACTATAAGAGAATATAGTTGAAAGCTGCATTATGTCATCAAGCTGTCATTGTGCGTATCTGTCATCTATGGCCAAATCCTATTTTTATTTTAGTTAATGCTAATGTTGGAGGATTTAGTCAATCATTTTCTTGACATGCATTATGGGGTAATTATTAAAAAGGTACAAAAACATGCAGATCTCACCACTCAAGCTGCTGGGTGTATGAGTCATATGACAGGTAAATAAGCCCAGAATACCAAAAACCTTCCATTTCAGGAGTCCTTCATACAATATACAGTATCATAATACACCACAACAAGCAGTATTTAATTCACTGATATTTCTGAAGGAGCATCAAAGTAGCATGACATGTTTTTTCTTACACTGGGCGAAGGCGGGGTACACCCTGAACAGCTCACCAGACCATCACAGGGCCTACACACAAACACACGACCATTCACACTCACATACACACTTTGGGGCAATGTGGAACAGCTAATTAGCCTAATGTGCATGTCTTTGGACTGTAGGAGGAAACCGGAGTACCCAGAGGAAACCCTCCCCAAGCATGAAGAGAACATGCAAACGCCACACAGAAATACCCAAACCCAAGATCTGAACCCAGGACCTTCTTGCTGCGTTGTGGACATGCTAACCACTACACCACCGTGCCACTCTTTCTTGATTTAGGTGAAATAATTCTTGTGGCTTGATGTTATATAAAGAGATAGGGATGGGTTCATTTGAGGGGGCTGGTGTGATGGTAATGTGGCAGAAAACACATCTCTGGATGTATGCTTTAAATCATTCATTCATTTTCCAAACCGCTTATGACCTACCCGGGTCAAGAGGAGGGCGGTGCCTATCTCAGCCGACTCTGGGCGATGGCGCGGTACACCCTGAACAGCGGGCAATTTGAAACAGCCAATTAACCTAATGTGCACACCTTTGGACTGTTGGAGGAAACCTAAGTACCCAGATGAAACCCACGCAAGCAGTGAGAGAACATGCAAACACCACACAGAAACGCCCTCATTGAGCCCGGGACTCGAACCCAGGACCTTCTTGCTGTGAAGTGGACATGCTGAGCGCTACGCTACTGTGCCTGCTTTAAATCAGCAAATTTACTTAATTAATGTTGTGTTAGTTCTTTATTTAGCTTCTTTTATTGATTGTACGATTGTTTTGAACCTTACCTTCGTTTTTATTATTACCACCGATAGTAGGATCTGAGCACCTCGTGTCGTTCCCTTTCATCTAAACATGTGGAATGACAATAAAACATCCTTAATCCCTAATGATGTCATGCACATTATGACCATTCAGCCACAACCTTGTCCACTGCTGTAAACATCTCCTGGCCAAATGAACCCCTTATGAACCCCTATGCCATACCCAGTGACGATACCAATGAAGGTACCACTGCAACCTTGCAAATGATGGTTCTACTTTAAGAAACATTAGAAAATCTTGGCATTACTTCCCAGAGGAAGGACATGTTCACTTGAAGATTCTCTAAGTGCTTCTTCCATCGCTTAAGAATGTCTCTAGAGGTCAAGTCTCCCGCACACTTGCTTACCACATACAATTCAAACACTGTAAACAATCACCATCGGGGTTTGAGTCCTAGATGTGGAATTTCCTAAACAGTTTACCTCATAGTTTGGGAATATGTAAGTATTTGCATAAACTGCTCCTTTCAAATGTTGTGTGTTTATTTTTATTTCCTTTATTGGACCCTCGCTGGATACGGGCCTCGAACCCAGAACCGTGCTGTGAGGTGGACGTGATAACCACTACGCCACTGTGCCACCCTCGCTTACTGAAGATGAATGAATAAATGAATGAACAATGAAACAGTTGTAGGAAGAGCGCGCACACACACACACACACACACACACACACACACATACACACACACACACACACACATTCTTCTTAAACATCTTGCCACCCTTTCTATTTTATATTTGGTCAGGATTTATATTATTTTTGCAATGAAAACCTTTTGTTGTTGTTGTTATTATTATTATTATTATTATTAATTCTGTTTCAAGCATCTACGTATACTGACAGTCAATAAAAACTTTGAGAGAGAAATTTCTGTATATCTGTACTTGTAGGGGGGTTGGGAGTACATGCTGTTTGAGCAAAACACAATGTGGATCTGCACAATTTGATGAATGGTTTGGAAAGAATATATAAGGGTTCAAAAATGCCCACTGCTGTTAGTCTAGTGCACGTCATAATGCCACGTCTATCACGTGAACCACGTCTCTGGGTAATGGGTATGGTGGAGGCCGGGTTGAGCTACAGTGAGGTAGCGAGGTGTATGGGCTGTACACATATGCGGTGATACAGATCACCACATGTATCACCACAAATCACCACCTGTATCACCACAAAACACTGACTGTATTACCACAAATCACCGCCTGTATCACCACAAATCACCGCCTGTTTCACCGCAAATCACCACCTGTATCACCACAAATCACCGCCTGTATCACCCCAAATCACCGCCTGTATCACCGCAAATCACCGCCTGTATCACCGCAAATCACCACCTGTATCACCCCAAATCACCGCCTGTTTCACCGCAAATCACTGCCTGTTTCACTGCCTGTATCACCACAAATCACCGCCTGTTTCACTGCAAATCACTGCCTGTTTCACCGCAAATCTCCGCCTGTATCACTGCAAATCACCGCCTGTATTACCACAAATCACCGCCTGTATCACCTACAGGGATACATCCTACAGAGAAAAGAGAGATATCCGTGCACAGGGGCGTCACTTTGAGTCTGTCCTAATTCTAAAGTAGACCTGGCCACCGGCTGATCACTGGCTTTGTACAGAAATATGATAGTAATACGTGACTTTTAACTGATGGAATGCGGAGGATGATTCTCATTCATTTGTTTTTGTTAAGCACCATCAAGTGTGCTTGGCGATAGACCATCAGTTTTCCGAGCTCTTTTGTTGGTTTTCCCTGACATTAAGAGTTCACTGCAATTAATCCATCAAGAGGGGAGACCACAAATGGGGAGCACATTAGATGAGGCCAACTTCACATTCTTTTATTATAGGGGGCTATATCCTCCTCTTGACGTGTGAAATCATATGCAGTGAATCTTCCATGTTGTTGAATAAGATTAAATATCACTCACTCATTGCCGAACCACTTAATCCTATTAGGGCCACAGGGAGACTGGAGCCTATCTCAGCCTTCACTGGGCGAAAGCAGGGTACACCCTGTACAGCTTGCCAGACCACTGCAGGTTAGTAGGAGGAAACCGGAGTACCCAGAGGAAACCCACGCAAGCACGGGCAACATGCAAACTCCACACAGAAACACCTTACCAAGCCTGGGACTCGAACCCAGGACCTTCTTGCTGTGTGGCGGATGTGCTAACCAATAGGCCACCATGCTGCCCATTAAATATCGAATTCCATGGTTCGCCCTTTACATAAAAGAGTTTGGCTATAATATAATATAGTCATTGGTTATACACAAGGATGGTTTACAACATACCAGCAGGGTCTCCGGTTCGATTCTGAGCTTGGGTTAATGTTTGTGTTCCCCTCATTTCCATATGGGTTTCCACTGGGTACACCAATTTCCTTCCATCTCCCAAAACATACTGGTAGATCGACTGGCTTTTCTAAGCTTCCTGTAAGTGTGAATGAGTGTGCAACTGTGTGTGTGTGCAGAGTGCCCTGTAATAGATCCAGGACGCTAATCAGGATAAATCTGCTGAAAGTAAATGAATTGTGCGATGGGAACGCGTTGTTTTTTAAATATTAAATACTTTTAAGACGTTGCAGTTTTGATAAAAGCAAGATTTCCCCCAAGATCACCTGTAAATACTGCATGACAACATTGGAAATGAGTGAAAGTAATGTTAACGACAGTCAGACCTTGTTAAAGGCCACAGTGTGTGTGTGTGTGTGTGTGTGTGTGTGTGTGTGTGTAAGTATCCAGGTGATTCTCATCACTCATGGCAGTTAGGAGGGGTGATGGAACTACACCGACATGTTTTAAGATGGATGATTGACTAACAGGTCTGATGTTAGACTTTATATTATGATCGTGATTCACACCTGGATGAAACATTAAAAAATGGTTCCAGCTGGTGGTTAAGATACAATTACCGTCTAATTATTGCTGATTTGTAAAGATTCTTCACGGGGAATTTTGGATGGTTAAAAGTCTTCATCTTCCTCTGACAGGTAACAATCTGATTTAGGCATCGACACAGAACTTTTAAAAGTTCCCACAAAGGAAAAACATTTTTTGTACAGTTTTGGACCAAAAACTTTTCAGTAGCATACATAAAGATACCGCAACTGACCCCATGACTGTATACTGGTGTTCTGGGTCCCCCCAGGGGTGCACAAAGCATCACCGTCTTTAACCGGTCCACTACATTTTACTTTATTAATGTCACGGGGAAGATAGAGCCCATCCTAGGGGACTCCGCTTTTATACAGCTCCACTTTTCTATAGCTCGCCAGACCATCACAGGGCCAACGCATACATACAACCATTCACACTCATGCTCACACCTAGGGGCAATTGAGAATATCCAATTAGCATAATGAGCATATCTGTGGACTGTGGGAGAAAACCGGACAACCTGGAAGAAACCCACGCAAGCATGGAGAGAACATGCAACTCCAAAAAAAAAAAAAAAAAGCCTTGTTGGGCACCAGGGTTCAACCCATGACCTTTTTGCTGTGGGGCAGAAGTGCCAACCACTGCACCACCATGACGCCCTAAATGGATTTGATCCAAACGCGAAAACAAATAGGATTATAACACACACACACACACACACACACACACACACACACACACACACACACACACACGCGAACAATGAAATTAACATGCATACTTTGCATCGGTTCTATTGGATTCATTTTATAGTTAAAAGGGTCCCTGGGTTTAAACATAACAGAATTAGACCACATACACCTTCAACCTACAACCACAATGAACACAAGCTGTA
Organism: Neosilurus mollespiculum; assembly: GCA_030014195.1. NCBI lineage: Eukaryota > Metazoa > Chordata > Actinopteri > Siluriformes > Plotosidae > Neosilurus > Neosilurus mollespiculum. The sequence goes on from JAQMYF010000008.1 coordinate 4,332,869, forward strand.
GAATTATGTGATCTAGTTTTATTTAAAGGTTTTTATTTAAATATGCTACAATAGTCTATATATAATAATTTCTCAAAGTATCTAGTCGAGATGTGATTACTACCTACCAAATAGCATTATCTAATACAGTTGCCCCCCGACTTTATTAGGAATGAATACACATTTGCTCATTCATGCAATGAATTACATGAACAACCATTTCCCATGTACACACCACATAAAATCATGCAGATACAGGTCTAGAGCACTGCATCAATCATCAGCATGAGTAAAAAAGTCTTTAACCGTGGCATGATTGCTGGTGCCCGATGGGCTAGTTTGAGTATTTAAGAAACTGCTAATCCTCTAGGATTTTCACACACAGCAATCTCTGGCATTTACACAGAATGCCGAGTTAAAAAGAAAACATCCAGTGAGTGACGATTCTTTGGGTGAAAATGGCTTTTTGATGAGGAGAACGATTAGACCAGTTTGAGTTGACAGAGAGGCTAACTCAAATAACTACTCTTTACAACCACGGCGAGCAGGAAATCATCTCAGAAACCACCAAATGCCAGATCGTGAGGCAGACGGGCTACAACAGCAAAACAACAGATCGGATCCCACTTCTTTCAGCCAAGAACAGGAATTTGATACTACAGTCGTCTTGGGCTCCGAAAAATTTACACTTGCAGGTTGGGGTTTAAACATCCATTCATTTTCTAAGCCTTAATCCTAATTAGGGTCGCGGGGAGGCTGGCGCCCATCTCAACCGACTCTGCGAGGGCAGGGGGATACCCTGAACAGCTCACCAAGCCATTGCAGGGCCAACACATATAACCATGTACACTCACACTCACACCTAGGGGCAATTCGGAACAGCCAGTTAGCCTACTGTGCATGTTTATGGACTGTGGAAGGAAACCGGAGTACCCGGAAGAAACCCACGCAAGCACAGGGAGAACATGCAAACTCCACAGAGAAACGCCCCAGCCCGGGAATCGAACCCAAAACCTTCTTCCTGTGAGGCGGACGTGCTAACCACTGCGCTACCGTGCCACCCAGGGCATTAATTTTCAGTGAAATTATGGTATCAAAAGCTTTTATGAATTTGAATTGTGCCCAAAAACTGTCAGTAGCCACTGGTGACATGTCGTAATAAACAGACTACAGACTGTATACACTGGGTATGAAAAAGAATCAGCCCTCTTCAAAATACTCACATTTTGTTGTTTTACAGCCTAAAATTAAGACACGCACATAGAAATGTTAATGTTTCGAGGGATGGTCTGATCCGAGAATGGCCCTAGCAGTACCCAACACTTTCACTTCTTGATAATGGACTTATTGACTTTGTGCACCTAGGGCCTTCTAAAGCCTCATAATTTTTGGTGTCCATTTCCAGACTTGTGCCTGACCACAACTTTATCCCTGTAATCTTTTGACAGTGCCATGCCACCCATAATTGATTGTTCTCTTTCAGTTACACTTCCAAGCATTAGAATGCTCTAGAAATAGGTGTTTTTATTCTGGACTAATCAGAATGATGACACTTGATCTCAGGTTGAAGAAAGTTAGCTTCCTGTAAAATAGTGCAGGTTATTAGTTACACCTGGTTGGTATTTAAAGTATTTTTGGGAGAGTTCAGCATGGCGGTTAGAAGTTGTACTGAGTACATACAGATGAAAAGAATATCTTGTGTGTGTGTGTGTGTGTGTATGTATCTTAATATCAGGCTGCAAAGCAACAAAATGTGAATTTTTTGAAGGGTGTGATTCTTTTCTATACCCACTGTACAGTACAGGGTAACCAGTGAAGCATAAACAAGTAGTAGTTATCTCTGTGTTAGCACAGCACTCAACAGGATGTTTTCAGGGGATGGATCAACCCTTAAGAGGAAAGTCGCACTAAAGTGTGAAGACTAAAATTCCTGAAAATAGTTCTAGCAGTCACTCAGCACATTTTGCTTCACTGATCTGCTGAAAGGAAATGTGAGGGTGGACCTTCAGCAGTGCTATCATATAGCCATTTCCTTAAACGTCGTCCCGAAAAGGACTTGTGAAGTGTCATTCACAGCAGTCACAAGGAACAAAACATTCAGCCTCATCGCACGAACCGATGACAGAGAGGCCTTGAAACCTGAGAAATATTAGCAACTGTCAAAACATGATCCAACCTGAGACAGAAAACAGCCTGCGAGCACAAGGCTGCGTGAAGAAGCGCATCCAAGAATAAAATGTGACGCGAAACCCTTTAAAGAAACCCGAAAACAGATACCAATCGTGTGTTATGGAGAGACATTACGGACAAACAAAACTACAGTATCCGAGATCTTACTGAAAGCATAAAAATAAGAAGCAAAGAAGGAAAGGTTTAGAAATTTGACGCAAGAAAGCAAATCGAATTTTCGGAACAACAGTCACTAACTAATGCAGGATAGTTTTGAGTGTCAGATTCTAGGGTGGCACGGTGGCGTAGCTTCACATCAAGAAGGTCCCGGGTTCGATTCTGGGTTCGGGCATTCTGTGTGGAGTTTGCATGTTCTTCCCGTGCTTGCGTGGGTTTCCTCCGAGTAATCCGGTTTCCTCCCACAATTCAAAGGCATGCACATTAGACTAACTGGCTGTTCTAAATTTGCCCCTAGGTGTGAGTGTGGGTGTGAATGATTGTGTGTGTGTTGGCTCTGTGCTGGTCTGACGAGCTGTTCGGTGTGTACCAGGCCTTTGCCTAGTGTCGGCTGAGATAGACTCCAGCCCCTCTGCAACCCTAATAGGATTAAGCGGCATGGCCATTCTGTTTTATTGATGATGGATCTGACAGAACCAAAGATAGGTATAGGAACATAAAATATATTATCTGTTTAACCTTTCCTGCATTGGGTTACAAACAGCACACGTGGGTAACTTTTAAAGAAACGGTTGTCCTTTGTTGTCCGTTTGTAAAATGAATATCCACAAAATATCATATTTGCTGCTTTTTAAACATATAAACAAAGAGATTTAACAATCAAATCACCACTATGTACAATTAATTGGGGCTGGTGATGTAATGGTTAGGGTGCTGGTCTCATGATCAAGATGTCATCAATTCGAATGCGTGTTAGACCCCTACTGTGCAAAGCCCCCTGAGAAAGGTCTCAACCACGCAGCAGTATAAATGGGTACCGGTAAAAATACTGGGTAGGTAACCTGCGATGGACTAGCGTCCAATCCAGGAGGAGTTTGTGACGGAACTACGCGAGCTCCGGAAAAAGAAAAAAAGGCCTAATCTAACACCTGATTATAAATAAAATTAAAAATTCGATCATGATAATTAGTTTAATCATACAAACTCTATTAACTGAGATGTAAATATAAGCAATTAATATAAAAGTATTAAAAACACACTGTTTGTGCTGAAATATTTGGAAAGGGTTTAAAAGTAAGTGATAAGAGAATCATATGGGTAACACATGCACTTCCCATCAGTTGTACCGATCCAGTATTGTATTCTTTGCCTCATTAAAGTCATCCAGGGTAACCTGTGCACAGGAAGTGATGTTGCTCAAGTACAGTGTTAAATACAGTTGAGTTTTGATTGACAGCTTCTTATGATCCTTCATGAGGCGGAAGAGATCACTGGCTTTTGGCAGTGAAAGAGATGTGGACCTCAAGGGAAAGGCATCAGAGCTTGGTGTCTTCATCAGAATCACTGTTTATGTACTCATCTATGGAAGCAGTGAATGTGAATGGGCCTCCCAAACTTTTCAGTGCATCCAGATCTTTGTTTCTGTGACGACCACCTGCAATATTTGCAATCTCCTTGTCCTGCAACCATTGTTTCTTTAGCTCCTCCTGCTTTTTGTTAAAATGTAGCATAACATCCTTCCTCCTTTCCTGACAACACTACCATAGCCTCGAAATGATCCTGGCTCGCTTCGATCAATGAGATCAGTAGATTTTGCCTTCACTTGTGACACAGAAGTTCTGCTGCGAGGTTGTGTGTTGGTGTTTCTAGATCTCTTTTCCTGCGCGCCAGAGTTTTCTCCCATCTTCAGTCAACAAAGTCTTCTCTGGTCCTTCTGATCGGCAAGAAAATCCCATTCCATATCACTCATCTTCACTCCGTGTCTGAGTTCAAGCTGCTTTCGAATTTCTAGATCCTGACAGAAAATATCAAACTTCAGCTCGCTGGTTGAAAGTGGCAGCGTCCTTGAAGAAATTGTCATTTTGGGGGGTTTTTAGTGTCTGAATAAGGTTGACAAAGTCACCATAAAGTTTCAGGATATGTTTCTTGATGTGCGGATTGTGTGGATTGTGTAAAGACTGCAGAGTAGCCAGTGCTCCTAAGCAGGTCTGCTACTAACTGAGCTGCTGCGTCTCTTGATTGCTGTGCTTGACCAGCTTGCTTGGGCCTCGGGAGTTACATTATATTCTGAATTACGTCTTTGCATATAGGTAGCATGCCATTTGGAAAGTCAGGTTTCGGGAAATAATCTACAGCACCGAGGGTCTTTTTGGCTTATGATCTTGTGAATGATGTACTAGCAGCCCTTATTCACCTGCAAACAAAGACCTGTTACTATTACCAGTGTTGGTGCATAACTGCCACCTCAAATAAGTATACTGTATATGTTCACATATTTAGGCTAAAATATGCATATAAATGCCTTGTTTCTCTTTCCACCAATAGCAATCTTGCAAAAGAAGAAGCATCTGATACAACATGACATTGCTGGCTATATTTATTAAGATCAGGTTGATAATTATATCTGAAAAAGTACAGAAATCCCACTCAAAACAACAAAATTGTGATTCTTTCGACATACATAAAAATTACTTATCTTCAGAGGGTATGAACAGGGGGTTAGCATTGGTCATTTGACTAAACCTTGACATTTCCTTATTCAGATTGACCCTCTACATATTTTTAGATGGGTACTGTTATGGAAAAAAAAAACTTTGGAAAAAATAATACCACCCCCAAGTAGTATGAAAAGGTTAATTTCAGTGCCACCACTATACCAACTACAGTATGTGGATATGCTCCACCATCCTGATGTGACAGGAAACTCAACTATGCATACAGATGTTTAAGATTGGATGTTTGATAAAGAGACCAGAGAGGAATGTTTTGACATGATAGAATGTGATGATTCAGAGGATACCTTGTTTACAACTGGGAAGGGAAATCATGTTTTAATAATGTAGTTTAATCATTTTTCAAAGTATTAATCTTACAATGTGTACTACTATACTGTACTATACTATACTGTAGTGCACTATACTGTAGTGTACTATACTGCACTGTACAGTACCATACTATACTGTACTGTTCAATACTGTACTGTACTTTGCTGTACTGTACTTTACTATAGCATGCTATACTATACTGTACTATACTGTTCTTTACTATACTATACTGTACTATACTGTTCTTTACTGTACTGTACTATACTATACTATACTATATACTGACACACACTGGATTACAGAAATAATTCAAAATGGGTTTTATTTAATCCACTTTAGATATATACATCTGTACGACACAACAAATCTATTAAATAGAATCTTTGCTAATTATTTTGGGAAGGTTATGCTATTCAGGGAGCATGGTGACGGGGTAAGTATGTCCGCCTCACAGAAAGAAGGTCTAACTGGCTGTTTTAAATTGCGGGGTATGTTATTCAAATAGCTCTAAAGCAAGGCTCAAATTTTCTACAATTCATCTAGATCAGGGGTCACCAACATGGTGCCCGCGGGCACCAGGTCGTCCCCAAGGACCACATAAGTCACCCGCAGGCCTGTTCTAAAAATAACACAACTCACTAGTGAGCTGCATCTAAAATTAATTTTTGATTTTTATTGTTGATAATTATTGTGAGAAATCATTAAC
>JAQMYF010000008.1:4339435-4358878 GCA_030014195.1 Neosilurus mollespiculum
ACTGGTAGCCCTTCGTATGACTCAGTACCCATGAAGTAGCCCTCAGTTTCAAAAAGGTTGGTGACCCCTGATCTAGAAAATTATGAAAAGACACACAAAATTCTGTTGAGTAAGCATATAAACTGCTAATAAATAAACAAACCTAACCAAAAACAGTACCTTCACGGTGGACGTAAAAATTCTCTATAAAGAAAATTTAATTTGCTCTCGTTTGGATGTTGTTTCTTAGCATACATTCCCACATGTTGGCATGCATCAAGTTCCTGCCAAAGAGTGAACAGCCAATTAGAACTGCGATGCATAACAGCCAATCAGGCTGTATATCTCTTTATTCAGTCTCCATATGCATCACATATGATTGGCTGTTATGCATCACAATGTTGATTTGCTGTTATTCATCATGATGCTGATTGGCTGTTATGCATCACACTGTTGATTGGCTGTTATGCATCATGATGCTGATTGGCTGTTATGCATAACACTGTTGATTGGCTGCTATGCGTCACAATGCTGATTGGCTGTTATGCATCGTGATGCTGATTGGCTATTATGCATCACAATGCTAATTGGCTGTTATGTATCACAATACATATGGAGACCAGATGGATAGATATACAGAAGCCATCCAAAACCAAGTAAATGGTTTTGGTGCTTTTCTTGCACAGGCTGTGTTTTTTTAACCCAAAACCATCAACCGTATCATAAATAAAAACCTTTACACTGAACATGGTAAACATAGCAAAGGTTAAAAAGGTTGATCCTGAGCACCGGCTAATGTCTGCACAGAGTTTTGAATATATCTATTTTGGTTTCCTCTTGGTCCTTTGGTTTGCTCTGTGCCAGTAAGTACATTGGCTATGCCAAAAACCTGTGTGTGCATGGTGCTCTACAATAAACTGGCATAATGGTGCTTCAAACACAAACTCCAGATCCAGTATAAAGCAGTTACAAGATGCAGAGGTGAATCAGTTAATCTTTACAACTTCCTCCATATGAAGCAAATGAATGGGAGACTTTCACTTGTCAAAATGAGGCCTGGGTCAAACATTGATTCACATCTTTCTTTTCTGCGAACAAAGCCATAGCTTCAGGCCATGCTGACAACCAACAAAGCCAAAAGAAGCTAACGTTACCGCCCCGGGTTATAAAAATAAAATGTTAGACCATTCTTGCTTGGCTGAAAGCATGAGAAACATGGCGAGACCACTCCTCTACAAGAGACTGCATGTTCGGAAATGTGTTCATGTGAAATGCTGACCTGGCTAATGGTGACACTCCTCAAGGATACTCAGAGAGAAATTAGAAATGAAAGCATTTCTCATTCGAACAAGTTGAAACAGCACTGCTTTCTGGGATTGAGTTTCATAAAAAAATGATAAAGCTTACATTTTTTGTGTCCTTAATGTCTTATATTACAGCAATATCTTTTCTTATGTAAGACCTGGCAAGGGGATGATTCCTCAGAACCTGAGCATAAATCAGAGAGGACTTCACCCATTCTGACATACTGGGAGGATATTAGTTGCTCACACTCTTCTCAACAACTTCACTGCTCTAATCAGACATAATGTAACACTCAACTACTTGCTAATTTCCTGAGCCGCTTAATTCTATTAGGGTCACTGGGAGGCTGGAGCCTATCTCAGCCAACACTGGGCGAAGGTGGGGTACACCCTGAACAGCTTGCCAGGCCATCGCAGGGCGCAATTTGGAACATGTGCATGTCTTTGGACTGCAGGAGGAAACCGGTGTACCAAGAGGAAACCCACAGGGAGAACATGCAAACTCCACATAGAAATGCCCTCGCCGAGCCCGGGACTTGAACCCAAGACAAAATGTCAAAATGTAACAATACCTTTGAAACAGCAGGGCATTTTGGGGAACTGGGCCCTGACTGAAATGATCACTGTGGGTGATTTTGGTAGAACGGCTACAAATACCATGACAGACCCACGGCTTGTCCATTCAGCTACTTCAACACTTCATTTCCCCCTAAGCTTTTCCACGCCACTGTGACCAAATCTCCCCCAATCTGGAAAAAACCTTGCAAGTCAAATTTTGGTCAAATTTGAGTTAGACCCAGATTTCCACTTACTAGGTTTAAACCCATCCTTTGGCGGACTTTGATCTAGAATAACCTAGCAAGCCTCACTAGTCTAAACTTACTAGATCATGGGAGAGATGTACAATGTTATCTATAAAATAGCCTTTTATGGAATGGATTATTTGCCACTTCATACAGATTAAACATTATGAGGGTTTATCTTCAAAGGTTTCCTTCCTATTAATATGCTCTAAATCATTTGTCTGAACGGGTTTTAATAAACTAATGACTGTATATATCAGTCTCCAGCTTTCTGATAACTTTTGAGTTAAAAACAATCAGATATGGATTTTTCACAGAGGTAAAAATTGAAAAAGGCGTCTCACTTTCAATATTTGATATGTTTTCTATATTCTATTGTAAATAAAATATGGAGTGACAGTCAGTCACCCACTCATTTGCGGAACCACTTAATCCTATTAAGATTGCACAGTGTGGTGCACCCTAAACAGCTCACCAGACCATCACAGGGCCAAAACACACAGACCACTTACACTCACATCGAGTGGCAACTTGGAACAGCCAGTTGGCCTAATGTACATGTCTTTGGACTGTGGGAGGAAACCAGAGTACCCGGAGGAAACCCACATAGGCACAGGGACTGAAACCCAGGACCTTCTTGCTGTGAGGAGGACATGCTAACCACCCAATATCTGTTTATGAGATTTGCAAATCATTGCATTCTGTTTTTATTTAAATTTTACACAAAATTGTGTAGTGCCAATTTTTTTTTTTTTACTGCATGCCGACTCTTTACATTACATGGTGTTTTAAAGTGCTTCAAATATAAAAATGATCCCATGTAACACTGAACCACTTTTGACATAAGAAGCCACGATACTAAAACAATTAATGTGTACAATATCTACAAGTGTCATAAACCACAAAACAGAAAAACAAAAGCGCATCTGTTTGCACTGGGAAAGTGAAAGTATCACTTTTTTATGACTCTGAGGGTGTGTTCTTTACATGTCTCAGGTGTCACCGCCGGCCGCTTTATAAAAGGGCATAACTTGAAGAGGTGAACAGACTCCAGGAGATCAGCTATAATCTCTGTTAAGTCCCTACTCCGACTCAGGTAAATATAGAATGAATTACGACATTACAATTATAGCACAATAGCATACGTTCTCATAGAAGGTTATATAATAATTCATTGTGTCTGTGTTTATTGCTGGTGATTTATTGCATGTGAGTTTTTAGTGCTATCATTGAGAACTTGTGCAATAGATTCATTTACTTAAATAAAGTAGAAACAAACCCAGTGAACATAATAAATAGTTAGAAGTTTTAAAGATTGCCTTTACTGCAGTGCTGCATTGGTACAAAAAGCAAATAAGGTCACAGTTTCTACTGAGAATGAACTCACAATCACTAAATCTGCATGTATATATATATATATACGTATGTGTGTGTGTGTGTGTGTGTGTGTGTGTGTGTATTATATATGGTGCATATGCATTAGATTATAGATTTATAGGAGAAAGATTACATATGTATTATATATATTAGATTAAAGATTAATTATTTTAAGATTATGATGTAAAATATATAGGATTATAGATGTAATATATAAAATTATAGATTTATTATATATTAGATTATAGATTTATATATAAGATTATAGATTTATTATACATAAGATTATAGGTGTATTATATATAAAATAATTGACGTATAATATGTATAATAATTTAGATTTATTAAACATTAGATTATAAATGTACTATATATTAGAGTAGAGATGTAAATGATAATGCGTGACTGACAGCACAGCATCATGGATATTCTGACTTTTGCACGTGTTTTTGCAGAGCAACATCACCTTGAACCATGCGACTCAGCCTGCTTTTTTTCTTCCTGCTCCTCTGCACTCTCAACTTCAGCCTAGCTCAAGGTAATTCCCATGGGTCTTTTTTATTACGGAAATCTTTTATCATTAACCCTAACGCTCAACTCTTCATGATGACTTTTATTTGCGTTTCATAATATCTCTTGTGCAACTGGGTGTTCATACTCATGTTTATACTTATTCTTTGGTAAATATCTACACAATTTACGTTTCAGAGATGCATTTCTTCCAGAGTTTAGTAGAGCTCTTGTGCATGTAGTCAACACAGCTGGCATTGCGGGAAGTACTCTGAAGCCAGATGTTCGATTTCATAGCTACTCGAGTATGTTTGTAAATGAAAGATTCCTAGTTTGTGATATGCAGCCCCTGCTACAAGCCATGAACTTGTTTATATTTATCAAACTTCCTTTGAATTTTTTTTCCTACAACAAAACAAGATAATGTATCTGATGTTCATTTAAAATCTTTTACGTTTGTTTTATAAAAGTTTAATAAGGAGAAAAAATCTTAGCATACTTCTCATATAGATCTGGGTGACACGGTGGCGTAGCGGTTAGCATGTCCGCCTCACGTTCAAGTCCCAGGCTCGGCTCAGGCGTTTCTGTATGGAGTTTGCATGTTCTCCCCAAGCTTGCATGGGTTTCCTCCAGGTACTTTGGTTTCCTCCCAAAGTCCAAAGACATGCACATTAGGCTAACTGGCTGTTTTAAAGGTTTTATAGGTGTGAATTTGAGTGCGAATGGTTGTGCGTGTTGCTCTGCAGTGTGATGGTCTGGAGAGCTGTTCAGGTTGTGCCCTGCCTGTACCTTCACCCAGTGTTGACTGAGATAGACTCCAGTCTCCTGCAAATGAAACTTCATTATGTGTGCTGTGTGTGTGTGTGTGTGTGTGTCTTGCTGTAGGCTCGTATGAGGACTGCTGCCTAAGATATTCAAAGGAGGTTGAATCAAAGATCAAGAAAAGAGTGCAGAGTTACAGAAGACAGGAACAGGACGGAGGATGTAACCTTCCTGCGATAGTGTGAGTTACAGGAACTAATGAAGGAAATATTCAGGTATAAGCACTCACGATTTCAGGGAAATTAAACAACACCAATGGTCTTAAATTGCTCCACAGGTTCAAGACGAAGCGAAATCGTCAGTTCTGTGCCAGGCCTGAAGAGATGTGGGTGCTGGAGCTCATGAAACAGGTGGACACGTTTGAGCAGAAAAAACAAAATCCACCAAAAAGACGGTAATGGAACAGGTTTAGTGCATCCTGATAAGATTAAGGCGTGATATGTCGGAATAATTAGAAAGGCATGTTTAGTATTTTAATTTATATCAGTTCCAGTTTAACCTGATTTTTCATTCTCTACAGGTATAAACAGAATAAACGGAATAAACAGAATAAACAGTGGCACTGAGAACCTAAAGCACTCTACCAAGACGACCATTCTGTGGTCCAGTCATTACGGTTCCACCCACTTTCTTAGATGAGCTTTGGTGTGCTGGTTACCCTGCGTCCCGTTCAGCCAGGACGCAACGGTTTTTTCAGTGCTTCCTGTATGTTGCTGCTGTAACCACCATATACCGAGCTTCCTGACTGCTTTTTTTTCACTGCCTAAGCTCAGAGCGCAGGTTCGGCCATGCAAGAAGGATATACCACCTAGTTACTGAATGTTAAAAAGCATCTATAAACGCTATTTTTATGCTTTTATAACGGTTATAATCCACACACAAGCGAAACGTTGGTGGAACAGTTTTGCAGTGTAACTGAATATTTTCTGGCATGTCCTTATCAGATTATAGGATCTGTATCAGTAACCACTGAACTGATGTGTATATTGATGCTCGAGTGATGTGTATAAAATCTAGTTTTATACGTACCACTGAATGACTTTAAATATACTTTTGCTCTTGATCAGTGATTTTTTTTTAAATAAATTTTTTTTTATGTAATTTTTTTTTTTTTTTACATTTTTCTAAAGATGATCTATGGGAACTTGCTACTTCATGGTAAAAAAGGGAAAATGAAATCACTTCGTACTTTCAGTATAGAGTTTATCTTTTCTGCTGTCACCTTTATTACTTCTGGTACTTTCACTCTTAATCGTTTTTATTGCAACAATAATTCTGTAAATGTTTGATTATTATTATCTATCATATCTGTACTCCTTCCTGGATATAACCACTGATCTTCTGATAAAGTATTTTATTATTATTAGTCAATACTGTATTCATATCACTATCAGTGTGTGATTACTTCGTCTAGACTTTATTCACGTCTGGTTGAAGAAATATATCTGAGACATGTTAGCCCTTTATCAGCCTGTTTATATGGAGTTTCCGTGAGAGGGGCTCTCATATCCACTCAATGTACACGATATATTACATTGCATCGTGCTATATCATCTCATTACTGAAAGTATGATGTTTAAAGTGATGATTAAACAAATAGTTAAATGAACAAGCTAAAGTGATCATGGGTATGTTTGAGTGCGAGTTGCTACACTACTGAATAAGGACATGCGTAAAACGGGAGCTCCCCATACGGTCATTATTTCCTGAAACATCAGTACAAGCACAAAATTATGAACAAACATGTTTTATTTCTACTCTCTCTCTGAAACACACACACACACACACACACACACACACACACACACACACACACACACACTCTTGTTTCCATAATGGGACAATATGTGGATTGGGCTTCATTTCCCAGAGATGGAACCATAACCATATGTTCCAAAACAAACATTTGTGTTTGGTCCCCATAAGGGAGTCAAGTCCCCATCATGTGACTGTGTAAACAGATTTAGGTCCCTACAATGTGATGAATACCTGCACACACACACACACACACACACACACACACACACAGAGCGCATGCACAGTTCTGACATGCACAAGGCTCGGAGCACTCACTGATTTGCTGGGCCGCTTAATCCTATCAGGGTCGCAGGGAGGCTGAAGACTATCTCAGCCGACACTGGGCGAAGGCGGGGTACACCAGACTGACACGGGGCCAACACACTCGCACGACCATTCACATTCACACTCACTCCTACGGGCAATTTGGACCAGCCAATTAGCCTAATGTCCACGGCTTTGGACCATTGGAGGAAACCAGAGTGCCCAGAGGAAACCCACGTAAGCATGGTAGAGCAAGTATGGGAACGCCACACAGAAAAGCCTCAGCCCACGACTCAGGCCCAGGACCTTCTTGCTGTGAGGCGGACGTGCTAACTACTATGCCACTGTGCCGCCTTGCTCTAAAGAGCAGCAAATAAAATATATATCAAAGTCCATCTTAAAAGATTGTTTATTGCTACAACTTCAAAGGTCTACGCGCTTCAAAGCTGATAAAGGTAATTTAACTCCCTTTGCAAATAAAAAAGAAAGGAAAAAAAGAAAAGGAGCAGTCCTGCCCATCTACAACTAGGTCAGTCGTTCAGCATGCATATTGCTACATTAAAGACATCCCGAATCTTTCACACTGCAAACATTAACTATCTAAATAAAGGAAAAAAATACTTCATTTGAGGAGATACAGACTTTATTCAAGTTAGTAGTTAACACATCCACCTCACAACGTGGGTTTCCTCTGGTTTCCTCCCACAGTCCAAAGCCATGCTTATTAGGCTAACTGGCTGTTCCAGATTGCCCCTAGGTGTGAGTGTGAGTGTGAGTGTGAATGGTTGTATGTGTGCTGCCCTGCGATGGTCTGGTGAGCTGCTCAGTGATGGCTGAGATAGGCACCAGCCTAGCCCTGACACTAATAGGATCAAGCAGCTTGTCACACTGTTTTAAAGAGAGAGTCACCTTGGTATGTGTAATCCCATCTCTGCCGACTCTGGGCGAGGGCGGCGTACACCCCGGACAGCTCGCCAGGCCATCACAACATAATAAATTAAAGATGAAATAAATTGTCTCTAATGAACTGTTATGAAATTACCTCTGAGGTGAACAAAGTTCTCGCTAAAAGAAACATATGATAGCATGAAATGTATGCGGTTGTGAAAAACTGAGATTTGTGTGTAAGGTGTGTATAAACTTCTGGCCTCAGCTGTATGTACTGCAGTTCTGCAGAACTGGTAACCGCCAGGAGCAGAGATAATTAGCTTATATTCATGTACCTGCATGCTGAGATCATCCAACATTGTCAGTAAGTGACATGTGATGTATTAATGCAATACGTTCATTCATTTGCTTAATCCGACTAGGGTCGCTGAAGGCGGGGGACAGCTTGAACACTCGTAGAAAAGCCACGCAAGCACAGCGAGAACATTCAAACTTTATACAGAAACACCCTCGCCGAGCCCGGGACCTTCATGCTTTGAGGCGGACATGCTAACCGCTACGCCACCATGCTGCCCTGTACGCGTCTGCTACATTTCAAGGGTAGAAAGAATCATGTGACAGCAGTGTATGCCACAATGTCATGAGATACGAAGACACTTACCGGTAAGCTGTTTGCAGACGACTGTCAAAATGGCAGGAGTGATTTTAAGAAAAAAAGAGGCGGGGTACACCCTAAACAGGCTGCCAATCTATTGCGGGGCTAAAATGGAGATGAACAACTCACATTCACATCAATAAGCAATTTATCATACTCAGCTGACCTAATCCACAATTATTACTGCACCTGGTGCCCATCTCAGCCGATTCTGTACTACGGCTACGAGCTGGCGGTAACCCAATGGCCTACTCTTTACGAACGACAGCAATGGTTCTTTTACATGCCTCTCACCACAGACAGTGAAAGACATGGCTGACCTTTGATAACCCAGTTAGCTGCACTGGGGGGACAGCAGTGACAACCTAATGACAGTGGGGCTTGAACCCCCGACCTTCGGAGCAGTAAGCGAGTACCCTTCCACTGGGCCACCACTGCCCCTCAGAGAATGGTGAGGGGCCATAATAACATCTGTCCTAAATAATATCATGGAAGATATCAAACCAACATGGCTGCTATATCTCTCAGTGTATTTGGTTCAAGAAATCTGCTTAGGGAAGAGGCCACCAGGGTGTTCTGACCAACAGCATTAATAGACACCACCACCACAGTCTATTAAAAGGATAATAGAAGTATACAGAGGTGGCTCAGTGGTTAAGCCTCTGGGTTACTAATCTGAAGGTCACAACTTCAAGCCCCAGTACTGCCAAGCCGCTACCCTTGAACAAGACCCTTAATCCTCAACTGCTCAGTTATATAAACAGATAAAAAGTAAGTTGCTCTGGACAAGGGCGTCTGCCAAATACTGGAAATGTAAAAGATATATAGACACCCCCCCACCCCCCCACCCACCACCACAACCACCACCCACCTTCCCCACACCAAAAAAGAAAAAAAACATGTGCGTGCTAATATTTTCATGGAGAGCCTTTAGCCTTGGTTACAGCGCGTTATCTCCATGGCATTGTTGCTCCAGTTGTTCTGGTCGAGGCTCAGCAACATTAACGTGGCAATAAAATGAAATCAGTTGATGATCTTAATATACGGAATGAGCAGGTTATCACATCAATGCACTTTTTCTTCCCTGATGGTACGGATGTAAAATTGTGGCTCCAATAGTCTAAGAGCGGTTCAGGGAGCACGAGGAATCATTTTCACATATCTATTGGCACCCCAGAGTCCTGACCTTAACCCTACTGAAAGTGCTGGAGAAGACTTTACGGAGTGGTTCAGTTTTTAAGACGTTTTTGAACAATGAACCCAACTCTGGATGGTAATAAATAAAAATAAAAATATTGTGATGTTGCTCAAGTTTGACGAAACAATGGCATGAAGATTATATGCAGTAATCAGGGATAAAGGCGTCCAACAAAATATTAGAGAGCGTGACATTTTTTGGCAGGGCAGTGTACGTAGTAGATAGTAATGGCAGTCCTGTTCTGGTGAACTGTCAAGCTCCTCAGGAAGAGCCAAAACTGGCAATGTGTCATCTTGGAAGGAGGTCCAACTCTGCCTTGCCAAATTTGAAATACCAAACTTTCCCAGGCCCTCTTCCTTCGGCCTTGCACTACTGAAACCCCCCAGGTGTGCGCATCTTCGCTGAACCTCAGTGCAAGATAACTGATATATCCGACTCTCATGATGTTGTGTGAGCAGCCCGAAACGTGGGAACATCTCCAGGGCAGTTTAACTGTTATAGGAAAATGATTTTCAGGGTGGTAACAATATCACACACATCTCACAGGTGGTGTTAATTCATAGCTGTCAAAATGCAGTTTTATGATAGTTATGGATGCTGCCCTGAAAATCTAAAAGCATGAATAGGGTTAAACTGGAATTCCTCAAAACCTTTCAGCACTAATATACACCAGGTGGGGTACAACCTCAACAATAAACCTAATGTGCATGACTTTGGACTGTAGGAGGAAACCGGAGAACCTGGAGGAAACCCAGGCAAGTACAGGGAGAACATGCAAACTCCGAACAAACACGCCTCTGCCAGGCACATGGTTCGAACCCAGGACCCTGTTGCTGTGTGGACAAAGTGCTATCCACCACGCGTGCCCTAATTTGTCTAACATTCTTATTTGGAAAGGTTGTCTTCAGGTGTAATGTAAAACAAAAGCCATGCAATATAGTTTGTTTTAGAGGACATGGGAAATCAATACATTGCACATACCCATGATCACACTTGTCATCGCATTTGGACTTGATTCAGAGTTCGGGATCAAGAAACTGTTTACAACCAATCCTATGCGTAATGGCGATGCAGTTCTCATTTTTATGCTCACTTGAGTGTGTGTGTGTGTGTGTGTGTGTGTGTGTGTGTATATACACAGCCGACTCTTATTGCGGTTTGAAGCGAAGCGCACGCCTGAGCAGGGAGCTCATAGTTTTGGGGAGTAGGTAATTTGACAAGGTTCCATCTTTTCCTCACTTCCCAGATAGAGAGTAGTGGGAGCCAAGGCATGTTTGCTTAGATAGAATCTCAGCACGGCACACTTTCAGACTTGGCTTCCTCAGTGATTAATGTCTTCCAGATCCTACCAGTTACTCACCAAAATATCTCCGGGGCAAACATGAGGACTCAACGGTGAAAATTACAGTTACTGAGCCTGAATTGAAACTTAGTAGTCAGGATGCACGATGTTTCAATGTTGGAGTGAGTCAGTAAGGGCCAAGTTGAGGACATGGCCTTTTGCTGACAGCCTAATCACATTTAAACATGAGTGTTTACATATGAAAACCAGTCCATGGGTGTGATAAATCTTAGCGTTGTACTGTTTATTCAATCATCATCTGGAGGATTTTCACAGAACAAACTCATGACTTTCGATATAACCTTTGATATCAGACTGTGAATTCATGGAAAGATTATACTTTCACTGGTGCAGTCACAGGGATTACAACCAACGATTCGTGACACTCAGTGACATTTAATGTGATTTCAGAAACAGAATAAAGTGATGGGTGCGGCGTGACGGCGCAGTGGTTAGCATGTCCGCCTCATAGTAAAAAGGTCCAGGGTGCGAGTCGAAGGTTCGCGCGTTTCTGTTTGGGGTATGCAAGTTCTCCCAGTGCTTGTGTGGGTTTCCTCAGGGTCCTCTGGTTTCCTCCTACAGTCCAAAAACGTGCACCTTAGGCTAATTGGCTGTTCCAAAATGCCTGTAGGTGTGAGTGTGAATATCTGTGTGTGTGTGTTGGCGCCGTGATGGTCTGGCGAGCTGTTCAGGCTGTACTCTGCCTTTGCCCAGTTTGGCTGAGACAGGATTCCCCAAGATTCTTATCATCATTCGTCATTTTGCGGCCAAATCTGGGTCTGCCGTGGCATACCCCAGCCCCGTCACTTTTATCCCGGTATCCCGCGAGATGACCTTGTTCGACTGCTTCCACAGCAGGAGTCTTAAAATTAGCTTGCCCTTGGCACTGTAACATTGTCCTGCGAACTGTGCGTGACGATATCTCAGAAGGATGCTTAATCTTGGTACAGTGCCACAGATCAGATCAAGGGTTGGGTGGGATCTCCAGGACAGACCCTGAACTCCGTGTAGTAGGTTGCTGTAGCGACCTTCGGGGCATCTTTGAAGGTGCGCTTTGAGGGTCCAAGTCTCTGAGCCATACATTAGGTCCGATGGTAAACTTGAAGAGGTTGAGCTTCAGTGATTTTGGCAGGGTGGACGCTATCCATTTTGCTACATGCCTTCCAAGCTCGGGCCTTCCAGCTCCTGATTTTAGGTCAGGGCACCATTTAGTTTAGTAGAAATTAACTTGTGTTGGTAGAATTGCATTTCAGGCCTACACACTCAGCAGTATCTTCCAGGGCATGAAGCAGAGCCTCTGCATCGGCTACCAAGCTGGTAGAAATGGCAGTGTCGTCCGCAAAATCTAAATCAGTGAGTATTGGCCTGGGTGCTTGCGACTCATATGAGGCTTTATCGAGAGACACAGAGGATGTAGTCAAGAATAATAATTAAGAGGAAAGGGGCAAGCATGTCCCCTCGCAGAACGCCACCGCTGGTATCAACGGACTCGGTGTCACCATCAGGGGTGATAACTTTAGTACGAGTATTGGTGTAGAGAGCCTTGATGGCCTGAATCATTTGGTCTGGGATACTGTAAAGGAAGAGGATAGTAAACACAACCTCTCTGTTGACAGAATCGAAAGCTTTTTCTAAATTCCATGGACAGTATGGTGAGGTCTTTTCCCCTGGCATTCCGCATTTCCTCTACTATCCTCCAGAGCCAGAGACCCTGGGAGAGAGTGGAACGTCCTCTGTGAAAGCCGTTCTGATTTTCATGGAGAATTTGCGACTCTAATAGGATTAAGCGGTTTGGCAAATGAGTGAGAGAGAAAAGAGCTGAATTAGTAAATTGGTAATTAGTAAAAAAGCATAAATACTTAAAGATTTAAATGTAAATAGATGTGCATTATTAACAGTTATTGCGCTGCGCCCTGATCTGCTTTGAGCAGACGGAGAAGTGCGCTACTCCAATTCCGTCTATTATTAACAGCAACAACAATCAATGTATATCGTACTTGTACTTTTACAACTGGCCCTTGATGACAGTACTTTTATGTTGTATCAGGTGTCTAAACCATTTATTGCACGTGTGTGTGTGTGTTCAGGAGAAAGACGGCTGGTCACAAGCTATCAAACAAAGCTGAGCTGATTGAAATTTTGCACCACAAGTCGTATAAAGTCCCCAAGAATGATATTAAACACTTGAATAAATAATAATTTTGCAGTGGTGTCCTATATTCTCTCTTATATATCACACACACATATATATCCGTGTGTGTGTGTGTGTGTGTGTGTGTGTGCAATACACCAAATTTTCCATGCAGTACTCAGTTATGCTGCACTTATTTCACAACACTTTTACGGTTTGAAGGGTTTTTTTTTTATCGGTAAGAAAAGAATCAAACTCAGCTGAATTATGGGCTTAAGTTCAGGCCCCCCGGGTTGCCCCTGCATAAGCATGAATAACATTAATAGTGAATTATGGTGTACACTGTGCCTCGTTAAAACCTTTTTTTTTTTTTTTTTTTTTTAATTCCTCAGAACTTTCTGGATTGCGATCAAAAATACATTCTTACAGAACCCAACAAGTTTGATAAGATGTACATGCTTTTCTAATAGCTTCTTACTGAAAGCCTGTCTGAACAGTAAAAGCTCATTCAGCATAATTGAGTTCAAGTGCGTAAATTAGGGTTTTGCCAGATATGCAACATGAGACGACACCAATGCAGGGTGAAGTAGAGTCTCAGTACTGACCCAGCACTCAGATTCAAAAGGGAGCTGTAAATCGTCATGACAGGAAGAGTAAACTTCAAAGTTTCTGGAGGCAGGGGGTGTGGAGCATCGCTCCTGGCTGTACTGCAAAATCTAGCTAAGAGTTATTAATACACAGATTTCACAATACATGATAAATCTGGAGGAATACAGTGGCGTCCTGGTTAGCACGTCCACCTCACAGCAAGAAGGTCCTGGGTTCGAGTCCCGGGCTCAGGTACTCCGGTTTTCTCCCACAAACCTGAAAACGTGCACATTAGGCTAACTGGCTGTTCCGAATTTCCCCCAGGTGGGGGTGTGAGTGTGAATGTTGTCCTGTGATGCTGGTGAGCTGTGCAGGGTGTATTCCGCCTTCACCCCGTGTTGGTTGAGATCATCACCCCGTGACAGTATGGTAGGATTGAGCTGTTCCACAAATGAGGGAGTGATGAGAGTGATAAGCTAATATATATATATATATATATATATATATATATATATATATGTGTGTGTGTGTGTGTGTGTGTGTGTGTGTGTGTGTGTGTGTGCGTGCTATCATGCAAAAAACATCAACAGAAAATGTCAGTAAAGTTTATTTAATCTTTGAGGGGGGTTTGTTTGTTTTATTTTTTATAATTGGCATTAAATTCTTCTTTAACAAACATTCAGTCTAAATGTAAAGGTAATATTTTTGTTCTCCCAAAAAAAAAAAAAAAAAAAATTCCTCCCTTTTACATATCTCAGTTTAACTTTGGGATGGATTTATTTTTATTTATTCTTTTTGATTTTAATTCATATTGAATTTAATATGTGTGTACTTATAAATATTTCTGCAACTCTGCTCATTCTGTTCTTTTCATGGTGGAAAAAAAAGAGTAATTTCTTCTTTAAGAACAAAAAGGACCCTACATGGTAAAAAATTGCCATATTCCTAGAAACTGAAAGAAAAAAAAATCACCACTTGCTTTACTTGGTACCTATACTATATTAACTATACTGCCATCTGCTGGTACACTATATACACACATACACATTATTCCCTTTTTTTAATTAATTTTTTTCCCCAAGTACCAGGCATTTCCAAGAAAGAAAACACAGCTGCAAAGCAATATGTAGTGGAAGTCTAATAGCCGTAGCCTGACGTTTACAGAAGCGGCTTGGGGTCTGAAAGGTTGCTGGTTTGATTCCTAAAACCAGAAGGGAAAATGTGTGGCGGTGGGGGAGTGAGCCGCACCTTCCCTTCCTCCACCTTCATGGCTGAAGTGCCCTTGAGCAAGACACCTATCCCCCAACTGCTCTCTGGGCGGCCCAATGTGTGTGGCAGCCCACTGCTCTGAGTGTGTGTGTGCTCACTTTGGATGGGTTAAACGCAGAGGCAATAATTTCCCATGTGGGATTAATACAGTATAAAAAAAACAAACCAAAATCAAAATAAAGACTTATATGTTGTTATTCTGTCAGATGCTTCCTAACAGCCTTGTACATACAGTACATTACCATCATGGCGTATCACAACAGTATTTAAATACTATCTGCTTTATTTATTATTAATGGCTTCTAGCCTATCACCGGCACCACATTACTGTTAAAAACATTTATGGTATTCGGCTCAAGGACCCAACCGTGGCAGCTTGGTGGTACTGAGGCTTGAACCCCCAACCTTCAGATCACTAACCCACAGCTGTAGTTACTGAGCCACCACTGCCCCTCCCATCTCACTAGAAGACTAAGTAACATTTTATTCATTTTAATGCCTATTATTTAGAAAAGGCTAGGGATTATTTCAGGTATTACAGTGTGGGGTGGCATGGCACAGTTATCGCATCTGCCTCACAGCAAGCAGGTCTTGGGTTGAATTTCCGGGCTCGGCGAGAGCGTTTCTGCGTGAGTTTGAATGTTCTCCTCGTGCTTGTGCGGGTTTCCTCCAGGTAGTCCGGTTTCCTCCCACAGGCCAAAGATATGCACGTTAGGCTAGCTGACTGCTCCGAATTGCCCCTAGGTGTGAGTGTGACTGGTTGTGTGTGTTGGCCCTGCGATGGAATGGTCGACCGTGATAGGCTCCAGCCTCCCCATGACCCGAGCCGGTTTAGAGTGAAAGGATTGTACATATTAACCCACTGAGAGCTGCAGGGATTTTTAGGGGGTCAGTACATTATTTGTCTTCATGTAAACTTATATGTGGTCTGTAAGTTCTACTACAAAATATCACCCCTTTCATGCACAGTGTCCAGAGTTGCAGTGCATGAAAATAGAAAGACTGTCCCTTTTTTCTGTTATTCACTTACCTTTTCTGACAACACTTGACAGCAACAAGCTAGCATGCAATCTTTCCTAAGTCATGCATGACTACCTGTTTACTTGAAATAGGCTGCTGCCATCTAGTGGATGGATGATGAATTACGTTTCATGGTAACGGTTGACGCAAATAATGCATGATGATCATATTCTTTCAAACCTCCAGGGGGCCACACAAAATGAGTTGGTGGGCCAGATTTAGCCCGCAGGCCTTGAGTTTGACACCTGTGGCTTAGAGGCTCTGTATGTCTCTGGTACACAAAATCTCTGCTAAGAAAAAAAAAGTCTGACTGTAATCATTTTCTTATTTTTTTACTGTATGTAATTTGCATATGTGAAGACTACTGCTTTATTTTGATTTGAAGAAATTATATTTTCTATTATTCTGATCAACATTAAATCTTAAAAGACTTTCATTTTTTTTGTTTTTTGTTTTAATGTTTTGTTTTTTACACCGGAGGTATACGGTGTCAAACTATTTGACACCTTCTTGTTGTTGTGGACAGTTGGTTACGAAAGTCCGAAATCGCACAGAACTTTGCAGGCTTAAACTAAAAGACATGATGAACAAATCTCTGTAGTCAGATTTTTTTATTTTTAAATCGGAAATGGAATTATAGCCATTACCAGCTACATAGCCGGATCCGAATGTGTTACAGATATACAGTACCTCTGGTGTGTGGCTCAATTGAACTTTTATTTTAAAACTTTTTTTTTAAACAGACTTGTTTTTTTTTGTTTTTGTTTTTTTTACTATATGGGATATTTGGGTCATTCATAAATGTATAGAATTTATAAAGAAATGTTTAAAATCATAAGTTTATATTTTCAGCTAAATTAGCTTTACTATGTAAAGTTGCTTTGTGACAATGACAATTATAAAGAAGTGCCATACAAACACAAAGACAATGAAAGAAAATATTTTTTAAAAAGTAAAAAATATGTGACATGCAGTTTAATCTAGTTTAAAAAAAAATAAAAAATAAAAATCACTCAACCAGCGAGTTTCCGATCAGGGTTCGGGCAATTTCATTTGTTCAACACTAACCTTGTTTTGTGCACAACGGTATTTTCTTGCTGGAACATTTTTCAAAGCTCTTTAGTCCCCAGTGGAGGATAAGTAAAAGTTACAGCATGTTTTTTAGTAGCTCTGGTATTGTAAGATTCATCTATATAAAAAAATTGAAAGTATTATTTAGAAATGCAAATAAAAACCTCCCTTCTTTTCAGGTTTAGTTTAAGATATGGAACACACAATCTGAGATACGTAAAGAAAGAACAAGTGTGAAATATCGATTTCTTTCAATTTTGGAATGTGTTAAGAGATGAACTGAGAATGTGTAAGTCTCTGTTCATTTTTTAAAAAGCTTTAAAAGAGAGAATAATCATGAAGTATGGGGCAACTATTTAATGTAAAATTAATTACATTTTATTTTAGTTTTGTTGTAATAATTGTTTTTTTTGTTGTATTAATTGTTTGGAAAAGCTGTGGAATTCAAAGAGAGGTTGCACTACAAGTGTCATTTCCGGATAGGAAGGAAAAACTATGGTTTGATGTTGCGTCTGATTAATCTATTGAACCTAAATACTGTATAATTAATGGTTCATAATATTTACCTGTAAGAGATAATGTTTCTAACACAATCCTATCAGGATTTATGGGAGGAAACAGTAGGTTGCTGTAATTGAGGCGTGACGCTGGTGGATGAGTGATTAGGTGTCATTTAGGCCTCCTTTTAACTGGATCAGACGCAGAAACTGAGCTCAGTGTGATTAATGTGCTGAAGGTGTAACTGAAGATCGCTGATTTTGAGTGAGGTGGAAATTAGCCAGACAACACATCAAAGAACTGAAACACGTTAATTCAGGACCGACTGAATACACTTACAAAGAAAGACGACTGAGTTTGGATATAAACAGTTAACCTTTCTTCTCATCTTAAACCGAGGATGAGTCATTCAAACATGAGTTCTGAATAAGCGTCTAAATATGTACTTAAATTTATACGATATCACGTGAACGTTTTGATCATTTTTCATTAAAAGATATTGCTATAACAGTATATATATAATCAGAGCATGAAGTTTGAAGAAATATCTTGTTATCAAATAACATTCACTTGAAAATGTCACATCAGATCATGATTCAACTGGAAATGTTTTAAGTTAAGAAGAAATTTTTATGTTCTAACAAAATACTGAGATCACAACAAATGTTTCGGATAATAATAACCTGATAGGTTTGTCTTGGTAACATGAAAATATCTTGTTGAAATATTTAAAATAGATAAATAGATAGATAGCCAGACAAACAGATAGATAGATGGATAGATATATAGATAGATAGATGGATGAATAGACAGATAAATAGACAGATAGACAGACAGACAGACAGATAGATAGATAGACAGATAGATAGATAGATGATAGATAGACAGACAGACAGACAGACAAACAGATAGATGGATGGATAGATATATAGATAGATAGATGGATGAATAGACAGATAGATAGACAGATAGATAGACAGACAGACAAATATATAGATAGATATATAGATAGATGGATGAATAGACAGATAAATAGACAGATAGACAGACAGACAGACAGACAGATAGATAGACAGATAGATAGACAGACAGACAGACAAACAGATAGATGGAAGAATAGACAGACAGACAGACAGACAGACAGACAGTGTTGTGGCAAAAAGTGTCTAGTTCACGACGCAAGAGATCCAGATTTGTTTTTCAGGTGTTTATTTGGCCTTTAGGAAAAGAAAAGCTTACAATCAATCACACAAAAGAAATTGTTCCTAAAAGAACCTTGGACCCCGTCTACCAGCCCTGCATTGGCTAATATAGTCCCATTCCACTCTGATTGGTCCCTCTGGCTCTCTTTCCAAGAAATTACATCATATATGTCATTTCTGATAGGTACATCAATACCCCCCCCCCTTAACTATGCTTTTTTTTTTCCAAGAGATGACATCATATGTCAAGTTTACCTTAAAGAGTCTGAACTCAACGCCCCCCTATCGCTTAGGACGGTCATTTGGTCCCTTTTCAAGGTCCTTGTCCTGAGTGGAATGGCCAAAATAAAATAATCTTACACTCACATGTGTAGTGAATAAACTCCTCATACAATAGTCACATAAATCAATCCAGCAATCAAATGGTGCAGTAAATCATACAACTGCTCTTCTATAGGTATAATCATTAAATATTTAAATATACAGTTCATTAGAGATGACTTCACTGGATAGCTCTCCATTTCAGGATTACAAAAGTCTTTCAATAAAGGAATTCATTCCAAAGATTTTACACTTTCTGTATTCATGTTCATGTTGATGTTGTTAATGATCCATAATTAATTCCAGTACAATTCCAGGTCGGGAAGCCCAGCAATTTGCATAAGATTTATGGAGGACCAAATATATGACATTTCAGACCGGCAGGCCACAGGCCTTCCTCAGTT
>JAQMYF010000008.1:4364202-4385740 GCA_030014195.1 Neosilurus mollespiculum
ATAGATAGATAGATAGATAGATAGATAGATAGATAGATAGATAGATAGACAGACAGACAGACGGACGGACGGACGGATGGACGGACAGACAGATGGATGGATGGATAGATAGATAGATAGATAGATAGATAGATAGACACAGACAGACAGATAGATAGACGGACGGACAGATAGATAGATAAATAAAGCAATATTTTAAAAAATCAATGTACCAAGAAACATTTTTATATTGTAACATGATATTGATGTGATATTTTTCTGGAGTTGTAGGAACATCCACAGTTTAACCCCTAAAATGAATTTATATCAAACCATACATTGAATATAGGGATGATTTGATTTGTTTTTCGAATTTCTAAGTATCGCGATCTTATAAAATAACTCAATTCGATATTACACCCCACACACACACCTTTTTTTTTTATTTTTTATTTTTCAAACCTTGAACCATGTAGAAGAAAGTCATACCTCCCACGCTTAAAACCTTACAAGCTTTATTCAAGAGCTGGACAAATGAATTGAACATAAATAAATAAAATCTTACCTGCTCCTTAAAAAATACTATATATTTTCCCCATAAAAGCCCAAGCGGCATTCAAACAAAACTAAATTACTGTGAATACAGTCAATAAAAAAAATACATCCTTTACAAAAGAATGGTGATACATAACCGAATCAATTCCGCCTGATCTTTAACCGTATGCATTTATATCGTTTCAATTCAGTTTTCCTTTAGAGGGTCCAGAGAGGTATGAGTTTCTTTGACCCCTCTCTCTCTCCCTCTCTCGCTCTCTCTCTCTCTCTCTCTCTCTCTCTCATGCCATTTGGTTCATCCTGAATAAACGTGAAGGTGCTGCAGTCCTCAGCAGGGGTTGCTTTGCTGCCATGCACAGCCAGTTTACTTGCTGCGAGCCTCGTTTTGGTTTAAGTGAAGGTGCTAAACACCTTCCTCCCGAGATAAAAGGTGAATAATGCCTTTCAATGAGAGGTGCTTAGAGCCTCAAAGCCCCTTAAGCAGTTCATTAGAGAAAGAGCGGGCCTGGTCGACGCAGCGACCCGCTGAGATCTCGCAGCAAAAACAAGGGGGCTTTGCCTTAAGAGGTGAAAACCTCTACAGGTACTTCCCTTTGATGTGGCCCCCGCCTAGCAGGCATTAGATTGATGGAAATTTGATTATTCCTCACCCCTTTCATTTAGCCAGTGACATTTGTGGCCACATATAAATATCCCAACGAGCACGGACAGGAGGGCCAGTCGGGCAGGACTGAGTGCGTGATTAGTTTGAGTGTGTGTGAGGCACTGAGGAGCACTGCTATGGATATGATGCTGCTGTGTGTGTTCCTGATTCTCTCTTTGTGCCATCAAAGCTGTAAGTACTGTCCTGGATGTCCTCTTTTGCTTTGTTCGCACGGCGCTGACGTCACACCGATACCCCATCGCGTCAGCATCTGTTCTGAGTGTTTGTATGAAGTGAATTATTTGGTTTAGTTGTAAAGGGCTTTTATTCTTTATTACACACTTGCGAATTAAATCTTGCTCACAAATCTTTGCGGCTATACTTCATGCATTCATTCTCCAAATGTGCTTTTTTTTCCTTCTCGTCTTTCGCAGTGACAGCTGTACTGAATATGCACATGGAGACAACAAATCTGTTTGCAGAGAGAGCTTGCTGCAGACGCCAAAGTCACTTCATCTACATCGGACAAGGTGAGAAAGAGGGTGGATGTGCACCGAAGCTCCCCCTACCAGCCCGTAACAGAACTGTACTTTTACTTGATTTATTTTAGATACTGTTAATCCCACAAAGGAGAGTTAGGCTCTGCATATAACAAATTCAAAGCAGTGAACACACACACACACACACACACACACACACACAGAGTAATGGGAAGCCATGTTGTGGCACTTGGGGAGCAATCGGGGGTTAGGGGTCTTGCTCAAGGGCACTTCAGTTTTGAAGGTGGAGGGAGGGGAGGGGCTGCTCGCCCAACCCACACACAATGCACCCCAAAACAGTTGTGTTCCTCAACCCTGGCCCTTCCCCCAGCTCTAATACTCCGGCAGGGGGATTAAACCAGAGCCGGGATAAACTAGTCTAATGTCTGTCAAGTGTAAATTAAATACAAACTGAACGTGAATAATTATACTGAACTCACAACCTTTCCGGCCATCTGTTGCTAATCAGATATTTTAGGCAGTCCCGTGAATGTGGATGTAGGCATGTGCCGAACAAACTGCGGCCAAACGCGGTCCTCATCATTTGAGTCCGGGATGAAAGGCTTCTCTTCTATGCTGGACTTCCTGAGAGACAAAAAGGTATTAAACATTTATAAATAGCAAAAAGGAAAAGGCTGGTATTACACACATGGGTTTCCTACTTCATAAACATATAACCATAAATCTTATAACAAATAAACAAAGGAATCAAATGATGCATGTTTTTAAATATGATTTGTTTTTGTAATGTGTGGAATTTTACCAGTCCACCGGTACATCTTATCCGATCCCAGGTACCGTACACCATAAATATATTTCAATTATGAAAATAATCAAGGGAAAAACCCTGGCTGGGTGATATGATCATGTGATATTGATATTGTGATATTTATGTCACAATACCCTTTTGGTAGCTATGATGGGTATCTCGATGTCTTTTTATACCTTTTCATTTTTTTAATTAAGTCTAGATTTTAGTTTTCTACTACTCTCAATATAAAACTGTAAAAAAAAAAAAAAAAAAAAAAAAAATTTTAAGTATATACATTCATTTCATGACCCTTATTTTTGTACACATTAAATAAAAGTAGCGTCAGATTTGTTTTTTTTAAGTGTTTATTTTGAAATAAAAAATTGTGTACCACTGAAATGTCCTGAATTATTTTCATACAATATTTTCTGTCACTGGCCCACCTGTACTGGACTCGTTCTAATAGTAACACATAGTCCACTTTGTCTGCAGGCACGACCTTCAGGAGCATCCTCACATGCGCTCCCAGGGTTTGGAGGAAACCGTCCGTCGTGCGGCACGAGCATGACCTGTGAACCCACAGGTCTGCGTGTGGACAAAGTGATGCTCAAGGACGGCCTGCGTGAGGTGGAAATCATCGAGGACTGCCACTGCGAGGCCAAGGTGGCTCGCTGTGTCCGGGCACCCTCTCTCAGAACGTACTTCTTTGAAACGCCTTACGAGACTGTTATCGATGTGGGAAAGTGCGTGGGATCGAAAGGGGAACCAGGTAAGAAAGTTCTTAAACACGTTTACTCCAAAATTATAGTCTACCTTCCCATCTCTTGAAAATGTAAAGATTTTTCATCCAGGTCTTTTTAACACCTCATTAACCCAGTAGCCCTGGGTGGGTCATTTCCACTCGTCCCCAGTGAAACCCTTTTACATCTAATTCACATTACATTTAAATATCAGCTTTATTCATCAGAACAAATCAAGTACAAACTTTTTTTTGGTTTATACTACACGGGAATCTGATTGGTTCACCATCTTTGGATGATGGACATTATCCTCTCCGTAAACTCAGGAGGAAGCTTGAATAAAAGAAAAAGTAAAAATATAGCATGAAAACCTAGTTTTAGTTTTCTTTTTTTATGTCCCCGTGAAGTATGTACTAAAACAGTTATTCACCTCCGTCTTGGTGGACATCGCCTCGCCTTCAGTGAATAATTGTTATTTATACAACAAACCCAAGCTATAATATCTTACCTTCCTTTCATCTGAAGTAATTACCTGATACTTTCAGCATATGTTTGTTTCAACCTAAGCTGAAATAATATACTCACCATACTTCTTCCCCCCAACAGAGGGCTTTTCCTGTGTACCCACCAAGTTTGGGTCTGCTCTTGTGGACACTCCTAATAAAGTGGAGCTGATTCAGACGGTGGCCGGCTGCGATATGAAAGAAGGCTGCTACAGAATTCCTTATGTGGAATACCATTACGAAATCACATACAGTGAGGACGGGCTGAAGGAAGAAAAGATAAAGGTGGGATTTGGAAAAGATCAACAATGCATATGAGAATAAGGAAATTCCTCAAATAAACAAAACATTGCTTTGGTCTTTTTTTTTTTTTTTTTCCTAATTAAAGAAAGTGAGTAACTAAACTCACATCCTAAAAAGGTCTTATTGTAAAGGTCAGGCTTAGGTTCTGGATAACGGCTTTCACTTACAGAGGAAATTAGTCGTTTCCATTTGGTGTTAACTGAGACTAATAAGTGAGCCCCATTTGCCAGACACAAAGGTTAAACCAATGATCCATTTCCCCCAAATTGCAATACACATTTTATATCTGACACCCAAACGATAAGCAAGCAAGTACTTTGAGCCGGACTTATCCTTTTACCTTATCTATTTCTATATGTTTAGACACTAGGATGCAAACTGTTGTATAAATTGCTAAACCTAAGTATGATGTAATGTTGTAAACACTTTAACACTCATACTTTTAAACTAATACCGAATCCTCAGTGTTAAAACTCTGAGATATTTGTAATTAATGAGATGAGTTAGCACCATTTGAGAGAATATTTCGAATTTTACACCACCAAACTTTTTTTTTACTTGTTTGAGCAAACCTTCGACCATCTGCTGCCACTCTTTTGGAGGTGTGAAGGCAAAGGATCACAAATGGTCCCAGCAGGTGCCAAATCAAAGTGTTTATCATGTTAAGAGAACTGACCCCTCTGCCCCCCGCTCTCGTTTTCGAGTGCACTGGTGAATATTAGCGGCTTGCGGTGAGCTGATTGCTTCTCTCTCTTGTCTTGTTAATTGTCTTGCAGGAAATAGACGTGGGGAGATGTTTGGGAAGCTGCACCTCAGGAAACCGTTGTCTTCTCAGGTATGCTTTAAAACAGCTGATACAACACAGCTAAATAACAAACCCTCAGCACAAGACAGGCCTGTTTGATTTAGTTTTGACTTAAACAAACATATAACAGGACAAAAAGGCACATTAAAAGGATATTAAAGGTACTGTTCATCAGTAGATGGGTTTCTATTGCGGTTCTGACCAAAACTGAAGCCATATTTTAAAACTTGGACAAAACATAACCGTGAATGGTCCGTCCGTGAATGGTCCGAGTTTTTCTTCTCTGATTTTCTTCTCTTGGAACAAGAGAGCTTTTACTCCTATTGAGGACTCCTTTTTAATTTGCTCTTTGTGTCATATTGTAACGAAAATGCAGAAAACCAGCATCCAAATTATCTGAAAACACCTCATGCAAGAGTAAAAACTTGTTTTTAAGATTTTAAATTCCCATTTTTTATTACTTGTTTTTTAAGTTTGGGTTATATAATTAAGCATCAAGTGACAGCGATTAAAATGTATTACTACAGTATTGTAGCCCATTTGAAAACATATGCATTCATCATGTACACCAGATTAATTTGAACTCTACTGGAAATTACAGCATCCACAGTTGTTGTTGTTGTTGTTTTTTTTAACTGCATAAGTACAAGTAATGTTTTGGGTGTTAACAAATTTGTCAATATCCATAAGAAATACAAATGTATAAAAACAAAAACAATATAAACTTTCCCTAAACATAACTATATGATATACACCACACAAGAGTTATAACGTAATATGCATCATGTTTGTGTATTTGACTTTTCCGTTCAAATCCTTTTCCCCTAGGAGTGCCTCTGATTCTGCTGAGTGTCTGCTGTGGGCAGAGGGAAAGGGCAGCGCATGTGTTCCACAAGGCTACGAGAGCCACACATTCCTCAATCAGCATGGGCAAATCCGAACAGTGCTGGCCATCACATCGTGCCTCTGCCAGTCTTAAGCACAGTGACCTCTGCTGAAAGTGCACAGACGCTGCACTAACCAAAAGGACTTCAATTTCCAAAAGGGTCTTGAGTGGACTTTGTGAATGCAGAAGCACGTTATAGCTTGGGATCTATAACCTATACATCATTATGATGTTAAATGGTATCCTGACATACTGTTTAGTATTATAGAATGCCGTTCAGGATGTGAGTTTTGGAGTCTGGGCTTATACAATGTTACAGTTGACCCGTTTCAGCTGAACCTGTAATATGTAAAATATGTAAATATAATTTTGTAAATAAATTTGATGACATTCATTCAAGCCATGTATAGTCATGTTTGTTACTGTACAATATGGACCAAAAAAGAGAAAATTATTAAAAAAAAAATTTGTATTTAGGTGGAAAATCAGTTACTATCACACACACACCGCTTCAAAAAAACAAAAAAGAAACAAAGCAATAACACAGCACACCAACCATATACTAACTACTATATCTTTATAAACATTTTTTATTAGTTTCAATTGTTTAATGTGAAATTTTCCCATTTACACAAGTATATAAATTTTACACTAACTACATAACTTTATTCCACCTAACTTTTAGCCATTATTTTTATTACAGTTGTGAGTTTTTGGCCACAATTCAATCTATACAACTAAAAGTTCTATCAGTCTGAATTTTTTTCTCAAATATCTGTGTAAATAAATAAATAATGAACAGGAAAATAAATTGAAAGGAAACAAACTTAATAAAATACATTTAAAACGTTTACACAATGTTACATGATTTCATAGAAAAATCAATGGAATTTGATTAAACAATATTAAAGCAAAAAGTACCGTTTGATCACAGGTGCTTTAATTTTATTTAAATTTGTAAAAAAAAAAGAAGTAATAATATAAATATAATAATAAAAATTGTATATATTATAATAATAAAATTAACGAAATCCAAGTTCAAATTTAAACCAGCAATAAAGCTCACAATTCAAAATTAATGAATAATTACTTTAGCCATGCAACCAAATTTGTATTGATTTTAACTTGAGCTGACGTGTACTAAATTTAAACACAACACTCGGAATAAATTTTAATGTTTAATATTCTGTCTTGAAATGGTCAATGAAATTATTAAAATCAATTTCAAACATCATTTGATCAGTATTATTGATCAACAACTGAAAATCTTTGTGTCCAAATAATGCAACTTTAAACAAAACTGAGGCACGCCTTTTTTCCAAAATCACAACAAAATGTCCATCCCAAAAACAGCTTCAGTACAGAATATGACCTCCATCTGAGTTCATGCAGGCCGTAATTCGTCTGTGCACGGATCTGACGAGCCTCCGTATGTTGTCCTGTGGGATGTTTCTCCACTCCTGCAATGCCACGATCACTTCCTACCTGTTCTGTGGTGCTGGTACTCGGCGTCCAAGCTGATCCCAAAGTGATGGGTAAAAAAATCAGGCGAATACATGGGCCAGGGAAGAACATTTAATGCCTGCTGCTGCAGATATACGATCATTGATCATCACTTGACAGTCCAGGCATGGTCAGGATTCCACTGCACAATGCTATGCATTTTTATGCAGGCAAGATGACAGCTTATTAAATGCACCCGTTTCTAATTATTGAGACCCCAGAAAAAACTTGGAGCTGTAGAAGAGTCTAGATCAAGAGCTCAAGTTCAGTGAAGTGTGACGGTAAGAGCTGCTACTGGAAATGAGTCATTGTAATACAAGTACTCATGCTCAGATAGGATGGTCCCAAAAATATTACAAATAAATCTGTTGTGTTTTCATTGGCAGTGAGTATAAAAACAACAGAATAAAATATTTGAATTTAAAGTAAGTTTTAAAAGTGTGACGTTATTCCACTATCTATTGATGTTACGTTATTATTATTATTATTATGCTATGTGGGTTTATAACTCATCTCATTAAATAATGTAAGCTAGATATGTTATGAATATTAAGCCATGTTTGTCAGATATGGTTGCACTGTTTGAGCTTCTAAACAGAGACCTCAGGTGTGTCTGAAACAAAAAGGTGCTTAATTACAATGCCGTTAACTTTTGCAAATGATAAACCAAACTCTGATGCGTTTGATTATAAATGGATTAAATATTGCCGAAGACCTTCATATCATTAAAACGCACCACATTTATCATTTCTATTTCTAAAGTGTTTTAATGATAACAATAAAATGATGCGATTTGTCCTTAAAGTGCCTTTCAAGCTTTTTTTTTTTGTGCTTACACATGGGTGTGTAAATAAAGAAATCCCTTCATCACAAGTGTGTGTGACTTACCTAAGACTGGTGAGAAAACCCCACACATCTAAAGGACGGATTATATTTACTCACACTGTATTTTTCTGTTTTGTTTTTAGCTTTGAAGCCAATGGTAAACACAGGACAGGGTTTCTGTAGCTGGGGTCCCTCTGTATCCCCCACCTCCCAGACCTCCAATAACCTATAAAAAAAACTATAATAACAAACATTTGTACAAGTCTAACACCCAGAATGATAGTCAGTGATTAAACAGAATAAAATATCAGATATAAATAAATAGTTTGGGGATTTTATCTGAGGACAAACTACTAAAACTTAGCAATGTGTTTTAATTAAAGGCTAATAATCTTCCTAAGAAAATATTCAACTTCATTGTCAGTGAATAAAGGTAAGCAGTAAACACTTCATTTCTACAGTAAAATTAGTTATCCCTCAGGATATGTTTTCATTAACAACCGATGACTGGTCTTTTCAACCCAAGGGATTTGCGACTACTTATGCTAATGCTAACGCTAATGCTAATTAATGGGCTGCTTAGCATAATAC
Organism: Neosilurus mollespiculum; assembly: GCA_030014195.1. Taxonomy (NCBI): domain Eukaryota; kingdom Metazoa; phylum Chordata; class Actinopteri; order Siluriformes; family Plotosidae; genus Neosilurus; species Neosilurus mollespiculum. The sequence goes on from JAQMYF010000008.1 coordinate 4,372,826, forward strand.
ATCCTCGAGATTCTTTCTCTTTTTTCAAACAGTCACTGAACCAGACTTATCTATCAGTATTTGTGCAGGTGTGGTAAGCATTTTCCGAGTTGTTTGTCCGTGTAATTGTTGTTCCTGTATTAAATTATCCTCGTTTGTCTAAATTAATGGATCTCTTTATAAAGACGTTAGCCGCCTGTGGTGAGCAAACTTCCTCACTCTTAGCATCGCGTCACCCTTGGTTTTTTTTCTTTTTTGGATCTTGTAGACATCTAAACTAAAAAGAAAAAACACCAAATTTTTATTGTAGGACCAGATACAGTGAGTATACACTCTTATAAGATTAATTTTGTGGTTTAGAGTCTTGGAGAAAGAGAGAACGAGGGAGAAAGAGAGGGGAGTGCTGCGGTGTGCTAATCACCCAGTCAGGTTCACACCTTGTTAACAACACCATTTAGCTTTTGCGCTACATTTCGCCGATTATTGACTTACATTTGCGATCAAATAGCACCTTTTTATCGCTGTTTACCGACGACCTGAACCGGCTCTAACGGATTTCTTATAAAACCCTGCCCATGACGAGGTGTTCAGTCAAGTCGTTTCAGGTGCACATGAAGTTTTATCCCGGCTCGGCTCGAACTCTCTCTGACCGACATGACTTCCACCGCCTTCTTCCTCTTCCTCTTCTCAGTCGCCGGCCTCGGCAGCTCCAGGCCTTCCGCTGACTACCGCTTTGCTGTGGAAAACGAGTCCAAGGAGGTTCGTTCGGCTGCTATTAAACGCCTGCTGGAGGTTTTTGGCATGGAAGACCCCCCTGCATCTCCGGGTCGAGGTCACAAGCAGCCTCCTCAGTACATGCTCGACCTGTACAACACTGTCGCGGATGTGGACGGAGTCACCAAAGACCCGACATTACTGGAGGGAAACACAGTCCGAAGTTTCTTCGACAAACGTAAGTTTTTTCTGTGTTTAACTTTTTTTTTTTTTCCTCACAGGAATTAATTAACTGAGTAAAGAAAACCGGAATGAACCAGTTCCTACTTCTCCTCAGACATAAGTGCGCGTGACTCACTCAGAAGCACGTGACATACTCATGCTAGAGTGCAGTCTGTATGATGGTTCTGTTTGTCTCATAATAATAATAATAATAATAATAATGATGATGATGTGGGTTGTTTTTTTTTTTTTTTCATTTTTGTTTTTGGTGAATAGTACACAGTCAGCAGGTCGAGTACATGTTCAACTTGTCCACCGTGGCCAGAAATGAGAAAGTGCTTACAGCAGAGCTCCATCTCTTCAAACTGAGACCTCAGACATCACTCACTTTCAACAGACATCACTTCTGTCAGGTAAAATCCCACAAGAGACGGATTCAAGCATATACCGTACCGCGCAAAAGCATTAAAGGAGCCGTGCCACCAAAATTCACTTCCCCTGAAAAGGTTCTGCGACGGCCTGGCGAGCTGTCCAGGGCGTGCTCTGCCGTCTACCCTAATTAGGATTAAGCGGATTACAAAATGGTCATTTGACGAGCGTCCGGGATAGGGCGGCACGGTGGCACATCCACCTCACAGCAAGAAGGTCCTGGGTTCCAGTCCAGCTTTTGTGTGGAGTTTGCATGTTCTCCCAGTTTTCGCATGGGTTTCCTCCAGGTACTCTGGTTTCCTCCCTCAGCCCAAAGACATGCACATTAGGCGAATTGACTGTTCCAAATTGCCCCTAGGTGTGGATGTGATTGTGAATGGTTGTGTGCCTTGCTCTGCGGCGGTCTGGAGAGCTGTTCAGGACGCGCCCCACCTTCGCCCGTTGTCGGGCCGAGATGGGCCCCAGCCTCCGTGAGACCCTAGTAGTTTTTTAGGATTAAGTGGTTCGGGTTCAGAAGTTTTCGGAATACTAATTTGTGATTGTTAAGCAGCTTTTCAACTTGAGATTTCGGCGTAAAGTTGTCGAACCTAAGATGGAGTGGGCGGATATGGACCACAACAAGGACACAAATTTTGATCTTGTTCAGCCGAACAGTTTTCAACGAAATCTTCACGCAGACGGCGAAAAAAATTTTGTTGTACAAACTTTCCATCTATATTAAATGGTTATGGCTTCTTTATAAACCCATTGATGATGTTTAAAAAAAAAAGAACATGGTACGGTTCCTTTAAGCACATGCAAAGAAATGCTGTAGACCAGTGTTCCCATTAAGATTGGCACATGGAATTTCTGGCACTGCACCATTCATTTTTAAAAACTATGATCATGTCCAAGCAAAACATTACGACCTTCAACGATACGATATCCTGGAAACTCTTTATATATATATATTAGAATGGTGACCGGGGAGACCGTGAGCCTCCAACTCATTTTATGTGGCCCAAAAGAGCTTTTAAAGTATATGGTTATCGAACATTCTTTGCATCAACCATTACCATGAAATGTAATTTATCATCCATACACTAGCTGGAGCCAACTTATTTCACATGAACAGCTAGCCATTCACAGTTCTGTAAAAATGTCTACCTTTATCCACAGGTCAGTGTCTATCAGCTTCTTGATAGCACCAAAAAGAATGTCTCGCATGGAAAGAAACTCGTGTCCTCAAGACTTATTCCCGTTCATTCCAATGGCTGGGAAGTTTTCACCATCACACAAGCGGTGAGTAAAAAACAACAACAACAAGATTTTAAAACTGTGCTCAAAAACCGAGAACAAGATAAAGTAAGAATTGTGCATGTCTTCTCTTAGGTGCGCACGTGGATGATGGATGAGCGTAGTAACCTGGGTCTCCTGGTGGCCGTGCGGACTCTGGCAGGTATTCAGTTGGATACTCGGGCCGTTCGTTTTGCCTCTGGACAGAACCATCATCACAGCAAGCAGCCCATGCTGGTTCTCTTCACCGACGATGGCAGACGTGTCACTTCTGCCAAGGCTGCTCTGAAAGGTAAATAACTACCTTTTCTTTCCACAGGGGAAAATACCTTGACCTTGAGACAACTTGATCTAATTTAATCTCCCACTCTTCTCCAGGTTCTGATGATTCGCTAGCTGGCCCTAAGCTCCCTCTTCCCAGCCTGACTCTCCCAAGCCATGGGCATCGTAGTGCTCGATCCCTTGACTACGATGAAGACCCAGATAGGAAGCCATGCCAAAGATTGCCACTGTATGTCGACTTTGAAGAGATCGGCTGGTCTGGGTGGATCGTGTCACCTCGTGGCTACAATGCATACCACTGCAAAGGGTCGTGTCCCTTTCCTCTGGGCCAGAACATGAGACCTACCAACCACGCCACTGTGCAGTCCATCATCAACGCTCTCAAGCTCACCAAAGGCATAGACACACCATGTTGTGTGCCCGACAAGCTCTTCTCGATCAACCTCCTGTATTTCGATGACGATGAGAATGTAGTGCTGAAGCAGTACGATGACATGGTGGCAGGAAGCTGTGGTTGCCACTGAGATCATAGCTCTGTGTATACTGTGTATTTAAAGCTCAAAAGCCCATATCTGCCTAAGGAAGGCTTGGCTTGCTGATTATAAGAAAGTTTTTCGGGTTGGTTTCGTTCACTGCAAAATCAATAGCACTGATGAATGGTGTGTGTGTGGTTTTCCATAAAATCTGGACTGGAAGCACGTCTGAAATGACAGACTGCTTCATACAGCCTTGTATGATATGTAAATAGGTATAAATACTAATATATGGAGGAGCTTGAGTGGGTCAATGTAAATTTGTATATTGCATTGTGTGCAATTATAAAGCTTAAATAAATTGCAAAACCAAAAAAAAAAAGATTGTTAATGTATTATTCATTGACCTAAATACCATTAATTGCTCGATTGACAAAAAAGGGATTGATTGAAGTGGAAGATGATAATAATAATTACACAAATATATACTTACTGACATCTAGTGGTGGTGATATGCAACTGCTGATAATATGGTGTAACTGTACCATTTGTGGCGGATGGAGCCAATCCTGAAGCTAATCTACTGCAGTGCTAACACAGAATTGTTTTGAATTCACACTCATATTTACACCTATGAGCAATTTAGAGTAGCCAGTTGACCTAATAATGTGCATGTCTTTAACTGTGGGAAGAAACTTCAGTACCCAGAGGAACCCCACACAAGCCATAATGTTACACATGTATTGAGAACTTATCACACTTAACGCTACAGACCGAGCGATCATCATCGCTTTTTTTTTTCTTTTTATGGGAGACCCCGGGGTGGACCCAGGACTCGCTGGAAGGACTATAGATTCCATCTATCCTGGAAATGCCTCAGGATCCCCAGGAGGAGCTAGAAAGTGTCGCTGGGGAATTTGATGCTGGGCAATCTAGAATATTAAATCATCAAGCTATAAACGATGTACTTCCTTTGCTCCAAAACCCTCTGTAGTGTTCGATTCCTCTCAGCCTATTCAAAGCTTCACTTCATCCCAGAGAGGAGGAAGGTTTTATCATTGTTTCCGTAATAATAAAACCCTACTGTATTTATCTTCTAAGTTTACCTGCTTGTCATTTATATATATTTTTATTTACACAGTCATTGTCTGTGGGAATATCTAAAATCTAATCTGCTTACACTCCCAGCTAAAAGGAAAATTTATAACTACTTAATTAATATACACCCATCAGCCATAACATTATCGCCACCTGACTGTTCAGCAGCCCCATACCCAGTGCCGCAGTAGATCTTCATTTGGATCAGACCAGACGTACTAGCCTTCTCTCCCCACACGCATCAGTGAACCTTGGGCACTCATAAAACTCTCCTAACTCACTGGCTGTACTTCCATACACCATCTGTGGTAAGAGATACCAGGAACACCCCACATGACCTGCCGTATTAGAGCTGAATAGTTTAGCCATCACAATGTGGACTTACAGTGGCACCTGCCAAGGCAGAAAGTAAACACTCAGTTCTATATGTTGACATGCTGGAGGCAGGAAAAATGACAAGCGTGCAAGCATCTGAGTGACTATAACGAGGGCCACGTCGTGATGTGTTTGTTCAGGAGAGAGGTCAAGAATTACGATGCTGCCTAAAAATGTGTACACTGTAAATATTACTGTTACAGGATCAGGAATATGATAAGCTACTGAGCTGTACTGCAATCCATCACTAATAAGATAAGACTATTTGACATTATTGGGGCTTATCAGTGGTCAGTGTTGCGAGATCCTGGGGCGTGCAAAATACCTCTACAGAGTCTGAAGAGTATGTGGCTGTCAAAATGTAAAAAAAAAAAAGAAATGAAGAATTGGTAAAAGTATATAAATACAGAAGATAAAGTTGTTTTTGAGCTCCGCGCACAATACATTCCAAGAAAAGTTGTTTAAAAGAAAATTATACCCAAATGCTCTGCTTGCATGCAGAGTTTATGTCTGTTTCTATTTAATCACACTGTTTCATGAACCTTTTTTCGTATTTATTATAATATAATATATAGGTAAGTCTGTTGGGCTTTTACACTCGAGCCTAGTGGCTCATCAGGCCGTTGCTTATCCCCGGTTTCTGTAGCGTGAAGTGACTAGGAGTTCAACTCCTCCTGGAAGGGACGCTAGTCCATCACAGGTTACCTTCCCAGTAATTTTTACTGGTACCCATTTATACTGCTGGGTTAAGACCTTGCCCAGGGGTCTTAGCACGGTGGGGGTCCAACAGGGTTCGAACCCACGACCTCCTGATCCTACAGGATCAGCACCCTAACCACTACACCACTGGCCTCCCAAAATATATATTATAGAAATGATCATTAACTGTATTCTTTCTTTTATATGTACGAGCGCACGCTTGTTTTAATATATGTAAACAGAATCTCGTATTATTTGTAAAAGTGCCGGATTTTATTTTATTTATAAGTTCACTGGTTTATATCTGATCTGTTAGTTTAATATCTGTATACTCTTATTATTGCCAGCAACTTGCCTTATATGAACTGATGGCTTCGCGTCCTGTTCGTGTGATTTCGGGCACTCGTGAGAGTGAAATGGCCATCTTTTCAAACTGGCTAATGCAATCTATCAAACAGATTTTAGCAGATTGCAACTTCGAAAATGTACGTAAAAACCACCTGATGATGAAAATATACATATATTCATGTGTAACAGGAGAGTTTGGAAAGGCTTGTCTACTTTTTTGGCCCATCTACTACATGGCTATCAGTTCATGTACCAAGAGTTCAGAAAACCAAAATGGCAGACGTATTTGCTAAATCTACTATAACTGAAAACACTTACTCTCACTCATTTGCCGAACCTCTTAATCCTACCAGGGTCGCATGGAAGCTGGAGCCTATCTCAGACAACACCGGGTGAAGGCGAAATACACACTGAAATGTTCACCAGACTATCACAGGGACAACACACACATAACCATCACACACACTCACACCTAGTAGCAATATGGAACAGCCAGTTAGCCTGATGTGCATTTCTTTGAACTGAGGGACGAAACAAGAGTACTGGAGGAGAAAACCCGCGTTAGCATGGGGAGAACATACAAACTCCACACAGAGACACCAGAAACCAGGACCTTCTTGAACATATATATTTTTTAATTTTCAAAATGTAATATTATTATTGAATTTTCCACCAAGGAAGCTGTTGCTGTGGCTGTTGCTGTCAGTTTGCCTGTTTGTTTGGGTTTAAGTTGATCAGGCCCACGAAGCAGAACTGATCTTGTATAGTTTTTAAATTGTGAATAAAGTAAGAGATATAATAAAACAGTTATTCCACTCAATCTTATCATACGTGGCTGATACCCAACTCATCACTATGTGCCTCCATGGCTATCACCTCATGTATGACTCAGGTTTTGTGGAATAAGTGTTAAATGTATAAACTCCTGTGTGTTTATATAGAACATATCCAGTATAAAATAAAATATCATACATTCCTCACTCCCATAAATAAATACATTTTCTACTTACTTCACTGTAGTTATTGAATACTAATAAATTATCAAAAAAAGAAGAGTGTGTTATGGCAAGAAAAAGCCAAATTTTTGGCCATGAACCCCGCTGGCATGTTTGAGGGAAAAATAAAAAATGCACAGAACGAAGACTCCCCAGACCAAAACATGGCAGTTTTGATATTCGGAGATATTCTGTGGCTCAAGGCCCAATGAAGCTTTTTAAAGCCTTCACTAATATTAACAGTGCTGATAACAGTACCTGTTCGCACTCGTAAAACAGAGTACGTTATTTACTTACTCAAGGATTATTCATGTTGGCTGTGTATATATATATATATATATATATATTATACAGGGCACTGGAAGGGCATTTCAATGAACTTCAAAACCATTTCAGACTTTAAAGACGTTCCGCTTCTTAAAACAGATTCTGTTCTCGATTTATGTCCGGTTTATACCACAGTGTTGTTAAATATTCGATTCTGATTGGTTGGAAACAGGAGTTTCAGGTACAAAGCAAGGCACAGGTTTAGATTAATGCAGTGATTCAATACTCTAACGTTAAATCATAAATCAGTAACAAATGTAGGTAAATGAATGTGGTTTATTAATATTGATTGGGAAATTAAGTAAAATAGAGGCAAATTGATGAAATGCTCTTTAGGGTGTGCTGCTGTTGAACAATTCTGAAATTAAAGGGGAGGTAACTGTAAACCTGCTCTTAATTATTTTCCTATAAGAGCACACTGTCTTGTTTATTTATTTATTTAAATCAAATTTCAACAAATGTTAAGTTTGTTCTGTCAGTAAAATCTATAAAAGGCTATATCTAGGCTACATCTATAATAATAAGTAATTGTTCTGCTTTTTTAATTGACCTGACACAAATGTGAGATATGAGTACACACCTTTATTGAATAATGCAGATTAGGCCAACTGGCTACTTTAAATTACCAATAAGTGTGAATGTTAGTGTAAATGGATGGCCCTGTGGTACAGACAAGTGGTATAGATAAATGAACGGATGGATGGATTTTTGCTTGGTTGGATGGATGGATGGTTGGTTGGTTGGACAGATAGCTGTTGGGATGGTTGGTTGGTTGGATAGATGGTTGGATGGATGGATGGATGGGTGGGTTTTTGGTTGGATCGATGTGTGTTGGGATTGTTTGGATTGATGGATGATTGGTTGGATGAATGGTTGGTTTGATAAATGGGTGGGTGGACGGACGGATAGTTGGTGGATGGGTGGATGGGTGGATGGTTGGTTGGTTGGTTGGATGGATGGACAAGTAAAGTTCATGATTTGCTTTTGTGATGGAAACTGAAATTGTTTAATTAATATAACTGATAACTGATGTGGCACGGTGGTGTAGTGGTTAGCACGTCCGCCTCGCATCATGAAAGTCCTGGATTTGAGTCCCTGGCTTGGGCGTTTGTGTGTGGAGTTTGCATGTTCTCCCTGTGCTTGCATGGGTTTCCTCTGGGTACTCCGGTTTCCTCCCACAGTCCAAAGAAATGCTCATTAGACAACCTGGCTGCTCCAAATTGACCCTAGGTTTGAGTGATTGTGTGTGTCTACGATGGACTGATGAGGTGTTCAGGCCGTAGACCACCTTCGCCTTAGTGTCAGCTAAAATAGGCTGCAGCCTCCCCGTGAGCCTGACAGGAGTAAGTGATTTGGCAAATGAGTGAGAGAGAGTGAACAGATAACTGTTTGATACCACAATAATAACTGTCTCAGTAATAACTCTGTGGTGCAGTTTTTTAATTAAAATCAGCTGCTAGGCTGCTCCCAGCAAATCTCTGTAACGTAATTATTTAAAAAAAAAAACATTAACAATACTTTAAAATAATTTTTTCCTAATGAACACTAATGGGTTAGACAAAACTCATATAATAAGAGCACTCGGAGAGTCAGAGGCAGAGACTCCACCAAGCCAAAAAATAAAAAATAAAACCCCCCAGGCAGTACACAGCGGCCCTGCTTCCAAAAAATAATAATAATTTTAAAAAAAATTCATTAATTACAAAAATTTTATAAATAAAAAAATCTCATAGTGTTAAAGAATCCTTTTAAAATTATCTCACGCATTCATTATCTAATCCGCCTAATCCTACAAGCGACACGGGGAGGCAGGAGCCTATCTCAGCCGACACTGGTTGAAGGCGGGGTACACCCTAAATACCTCGTCAATCCATCGCAGAGCCAACATACACACAACCATTCACACTTAGGGGCAAGTTGGAACAGTCAATTAGCCTAATGTGCATGTCTTTGAACTTTAGGAGGAAACTAGACTACCCAGAGGAAACCCACGCCATGCACAGGGAGAGCAAGCAAACTCCTCACAGAAATGCCCTCGCCAAGCCTGGGACTCGAACCCTTCCTTGTAGAAATTTCATGAAAATCCGCACCTAATTTTTGCATAATTTGGTGCAGTGCCCAATGATGCATGTAAAGCAGTGAACCTTGCCTTCATTGCACCAAAATAATTTAAATTTTCTCCATAAATGGACTCAAATGAATGGAAATGGTTTACCATGGGCGCACCAATTTATATAAATCATTTTTCTATGGCCTTCAGACTGACCAGATTTCATCTCAATTTGGATTCGAGTGAGTTTAATAAGTTTTTAATCTGCAGTTGTATCATTACTGTGGGATTGATGATATGAAGCCAATAACCACCAAGCAGATGGAAAACTGATTAAAAATTCATGGCTCATAATTGCAGATACAGAAACAGGCACATGCGCACACAGAGCCATAAAGTTGTGAAACATGACTAATGTCTGGATATTAAAGATGATGGCTCACTGGTGTGATAAGAGAAATGACTGGGCGGGGCTCTGAGTGTATCGTGAGTGAATGTTTACACAGTGGAGGAGTACAAACAGGCAGGAAGAAAGAAGAGATAGGGTCAGGTATAAAAGGTGTAGACTTCTGAGCCTCTGGCAGGTTCGAAATTGAAAGGTAAGACGAATACAGGGTGACTTGCATATGTTTTACCTGTTTTTTTTTATTTTATTTTTTTTATGTGTTTTAGTTTTAATTACAGAAGTAGAAAGATTTTATTGGATGAAGTTGTACAAGTCAACTACAGGCTGCTTACGGCTATAAATCTTTTGCTTTAATGTGAATTCCATCTTCATGTTTTTGTGTTCAACCCTTTTCAGGGCTTGTGTACAGCGCACCGACGTTTCCGTACTCCGTTTGCATTTCAGCAGCGAAAATGAGAAGCCTGGTTTTTGCCATCGTTCTGGTTCTACTGGTGGCCAGAGGTGAGTATATTGTATCTTTCTCATTCCTTATCAACGAAGGAAAAACAAATATTAAGCCAACAGCCTCGCCTAGCTACACATCATGCTCACATCATTTCTTCACTGATACGTTGATATCCCTTTGATCGATGTGATACTAGTCATGTGCGTAACACGTGCGGCACCTCTACGTGTGTTTCAGGGACGGCTCTGGATTGCTTGCACTGCCAGCCCATGAGGGCAGGCGGGGCGTGTGAGATCACAACGGTGACCTGTCCCGATACAAAAGACGCCTGTGTTGCTGTCAAGTTCAACAGAGCTCCATGTGAGTATCAGTACTTTTTATGTATTTTGGCCATTTTTATCCATGCTGGTAAGTTAGTGGTGTGTGTGTGTGTGTGTGTGTGTGTGTGTGTGTGAGACACACAACCAGGCATGGACACATACTAACAGCATTGATAATTATTTCGAATTTACTGAATTCCCTTATATTTAGTCATTGTTTGGTAATTATCCCCCATCTCTACCTTACAACTTCTCTGTATTGAAATGAGTCACCTTTCGTTAAAAATAGAAAGACCTGCGATTACCGTATACGGACTCAGTCTTACTTGTGCTTCTCACTACAGATGGACACTACCAGAAATGTACAGCCATGAAAGACTGTGAATTTCTGAAGCTGAACGCCTACATGAAGGTCAACTGCTGCCAGGATGACCTCTGTAACACCCTGTGATCCAACTGACCGTTGACCTTTCACACGGCCAATAACCATCCATATCTAGCATGTATTTTAGAAGTCTGTGAGTAATGGTGACTCATGTAACAGGAAATAATGAGATAAAAAGACAATAAAAATATGCATGAAATTCATGATCTGTATGTTTCGTTTTTTTTTACAGTGTGTTTTGATGGACCTATTAGTATAAATGTTAAGCAGATGCCCTTATCCAGATATATATTCAATCATTCATTCCCTGAACCTAATTAGGGTCATGGGGGAGGCTGGTGCCCATCTCAGGTGGGGTACATATATATATATATATACATATAAAAAGGAGCAATTGAGGGTTAAGGGTCTTGCTCAGAGGCCCAACAGTGGCAGCTTGGTGGTACTGGTGTTTGAACCCCCTACCTTCAGATTAACAACCCAGACCCTTAACCATTGAGCCACCAATACCCAACTATGAATCTATAATTATGAAAAAAAAAAAAAAAAAGTAAGAGTATTTGGGAGCTTAGAATAAGCGGTTTATATCCATTTGAGGAGCGGGTCCCCTCTCATGGAGGCTGCCATCTTGCACCGCCATGTTTCTACAGTAGCCCAGAACCACACAGGCTCCTGAGGAGTTTGAAATGAAATCTTAGTTGGCTGCAAGCTGGAGCCTCACCACTAGATGCCGCTAATCGCTGCTAAATCTTACACAATGTACCTTTAAATAGGAGAAATGTCCTTTCTTTCTACTGAAATAGCTGAAAAAAGTGGCACAGAATTATTACTCCTCACTAAATTCCTCTCAAGTAATTTATTATAATTATTATGAAATTAATCCCAGCATAAAATGTAACCTATATTCTTAAGATATTTTTTAACTATTCTAAAACACTGAATAAAATGACATTCTTACAAATCTCTCATGATAAAGTTTGTAGTTTGTGTTTTTTTAATACTCAAAGTAGGTTTTACAGGCACATACTGGTTAACGGTTTGTGTCCTTTTCACTGCATTTGAGGGGGAAAAAAACACTAAATAATATAAAGTGCACTATGCTATTATAAAATGTAACTAATTACAAAAAAAGTGTTGCATTTTAAAAAATTATCAGTGTGTTATGATGTCCACCCATTCATTCATTTGTCAAACTGCTTAATCCTACTAAGCACTACATCTTTTAATCGAGACTCTCTTGTAGACTATGTAGATAAAATATACAGTATATGGCTACAGAAAAAGGGACTTATATGCAAATATATATATATATATATATATTTAATTAACTTTGATCACAAGTTTGAGACACATTATTTTGAAACATTCAACAAGATGGCGATCCAAAATGAATTATCAGGTTTTACATCTTTTTTACTTGTAGAGTCCGTGGCAGCTCAAGTGCACACAACATAACAAATACCAAGCCACTAAAATTCATATAAATACAATATCGTTTAGATTCTACTTTTCACAAGGTGTTGCCGATGATTCGTTCTTTCATTCATTATCCATACCGGGTGGCACAATGGCGTAGCGGTTAGCCTGTCTGCTTCATAGCAAGAAGGTCCTGGTTTCAAGTTCTGGGCTCAGTTCAGGCGTTTCTGTGAGGAGTTTGCATGTTCTCCCCGTGCTTGCGTGGGCTTCCTCTGGGTACTCCGGTTTCCTCCCACAGTCTAAAGACATACACATTAGGTTAAGTGGCTGTTCCCACTTGCCCCTACGTGCAAGTGTGTGAACTTGTGTGTGTAAGTGTGGTTGTGTATGAGTGTGTGTCTGGCGAGTTGTTCAGGTTGTACCCCGCCTTCACTCAGTGTTCTTCACTCAGGGCTGAGTTAAGCTCTCACCCCCCTGTGTCCCTAATGATAGGATTAAGCAGTTTTGGAAATGAGTGAGCGAGATTATCCTTACCGAATCACCCAGGGGTGTCCAATCATCCGCAAAGGGCCGGTGTGTGTGCAGGTTTTCACTCCAACCACGCGGTAGCCACACCTTCCACCTGTTTCAATCACTGATCTAAAAAAAAAAAAAAAAAAAAAAAAATTAATTAAAAT
>JAQMYF010000008.1:4400897-4420104 GCA_030014195.1 Neosilurus mollespiculum
AATTAATGCAAGTCTATGTATTGTCCCCACAAGTTATGGAAACGAGACTGTGTGTGTGTGTGTGTGTGTGTGTGTGTTGTGTGTAAAACCAACCCGAGCAGCGTTGTAAATGCGGAATATTCTGCTGATAATATCCTCCTCAAGATCGGCTGACACAAATTCCACCTGCAGGGGACCATGCCGATGTACTCCATTCTCTGGCCAATACTGAGGACACAGCTACACACATGGAGCGAGAGAGAGAGAGAGGGAGAGAGAGAGAGAGAGAGAGAGAGAGAGAGAGTGAGAGAGAGAGAGAGAGAGAGAGAGAGATTAACTTTACACAGGAAAGAATTCAAACATAAAATTTGGTGAAACACTGCTTTTTGTAAGCTTTTTTTTTCTCCAGAGTTCCAGAGGCTCGCACTAAAAGAGGATCACTATACAAATGCAGACAGTGAAACAGAATCAGCAAATGTGGACCAAAAAAAACAATTTCAACGTGTTTTAAAAAATTTATCTGCTGCCGCTTTGAAAGTCACAGCGATAGCTTGAATAAAGGCACGCAGCCTCACAAAGAATCAGATCTTAGCCTTTTCATTATTTATTCATATATTCAAATCATTTCCCATTTGATCATTTCCATTAGAAATGATCCACACTGGCTACATATTTCATTCTCTGACAACAGGCACATGATTGTATTGCTTTTTCTGAAGGAATAAGCGATGAGAAAAGGATTTGGAGCCCGTCTGAGGGTCTCTTGGCAGAGGGAAACTGGCTCTTTAGTGTTTGATCTGTAGGTTAGGGAAGGAGGTGGACTGCGGGAAGAGTGCACACTGTTTGCTCTTCTAAGAGCATCAGACAGCGTGAATTTATCCAGACTTGTAGCCAAGTGAAGCACTGATTCATCACCCACCTCCACGGGTATGTCAAGGAAAGAGCAGGAAATCTGCACGTCAACTGATTTCTGTAATGGATGTGTGAGTGGGATCTCACCAGGCACTGAGATCCTCCTGCTCCAGCATCTCTGTTCATGTCAGGGCTCCAATTCTAACCGTTTTAACTCTTCTCTCAAAGGGCCATAATCAGAGATGAGTTACAAGGGCACAGTGAGGAGTTTAATACAGAAATTTGCAAATTGGTATTCAGATGTTAAATTCCTGTATTCGAACTACATTTGAACTTAATGCTACTCAGAAGTTATTGAAAATGTGCATGCAGATTTGGCTCTTTTTTTTCCCCTTTTTATTCCCTAGTTTTTTTAGCTGTATCCAATTCCCCCCGTAAATTGTTCCCTACCTATCACATACAACCACAACCAAGTAGGAAGGGGCGTAAGCATGCCCCCTCTGTGACACACAATGCTGCCACCCAAATCACAAAATCTACCCCTTTTGTACGAATAAAAAAGGAATATGCTACCTACCCCTTTTGTACGGACAAGCTCACAGATGCCCATGTTTGGTTGGTGATTGGTGTGAGTGACAGGGATATGACTGTATGCCATGCCTCCTGTGAGAGCTCAATCAATAGTGGACCCCCGGTCGTGGGTGGCTGGGCAGCCACCTGGATTCAAACCTGCAATCTCCAGGTTGATTTTCGGACACCTTGTCAATGTGCCACTCCAGAGCTACTTTTGGCTATATTATGATTAAGAAATTAATAACACCACTTAAGTGTTAAACAAAAACCTAATATATAGATTTAGACACTGCCTAAAAGTGGAGCTTCCGATAGATATCTCTACTGATAGGTGTCTTAAGCCTGGTGTTAAAGGAGTGGTGTGGTCTCTTTATAGAAGCCTGTGACTGTGCATGGTAAGTGTGCCATTAAGAGAGTGAGCAAGCGATAGAGTGAGAGAGAGAGAGAGAGAGAGAGAGAGATGCTAGCATGGTGTTTGGAGCAGACACAGGTTGGTTTGCTTGACGAAAATCTGTCTACCTACCTACATTTACATTTATGGGATTTGGCAAACATTCTTATCCAGAGTGACCTACATTTTTTATACAACTGAGCAATTGAGGGTTAAGGGCCTTGCTCAGGGGCCCAATAGTAGCAGTTGGTGGTACAGGGGCTTGAACCTCTGATTCTCGGATCAGTAACCAACCATTGAGCCACTTAACCACTGAGCCACCACCACCCACTACCTGAGTTAGATTGTGTTTTTTATTCTGTGCGAGTCTGAATGGTGGTGTATGAGCCTCTAATTTTTGGGTTTCAATTTCATAATTAATAATAAATCTGTGTTTTTATTGCTGCCCATCACATTGCAAGTCAGCAATACACAACAGCCAATCAGCATCAAGTCAGTGATGTAGCAGCCTTATTAGTTTTGTATTGTGGTGAGCATGCACAGACAGCAGACATGACAGGGGACAATCATCTAAAGCATGTTCCATGTCTATGGTGCTCTGCTCAGGAGCTCGGCTAGTAAGTCAATTAAGTCTTACTTTGAGACAATGATGAAAAACAATATTCTCATCCCAGTAAGCATTCACTATATATTTTGCGGTCCAGCAACATAAATATATATATATATATATATATATATATAATATGTAATGTGTCCTATATGGTCAACAAATTAATGTTTTTTTGATTACCATTAACAGTAATGACATGAGGAAAAATGTATGAATGCTATTAAGGGAAAGTAAAATAAAACAGAACAAGATCCTCAACCAAAATACAGAAAATTCTGCTCCGGTTTCATTGCAACCAGTCGGTCTATACCACATGGTCCAGTCCTCATTTTGACTTTAAGCTTTGAAGAGAACTTGGGGAATCTAAGATGGCATGTGTTTACAAGTGAAGAAGAAAAAGGAGCGAGATGAAGAAAGTGAAATATTTAGTGTCTAATTTAGAGCGTGTGTGGTGTATGTGTATGCCCGTGCTACCTATAGCTCATAGTCTCGACGGCTACAGTTAGAATTTTCAATGAAAGTCTCCTTGGTATGAGAAGAGAGGGAAGGATGGAGAGAGAGAGAGAGAGAGAGAGAGAGAGAGAGAAATGGTGGGATTCTGCGGCTCCCTGTTAGCTTTGATTCTGGGGTATCATGTCAGAGCTTCAGGCTGCTACCCTCATAGAACCTCCTGTACACACACACACCATCACACATTCATGCAGAGTCACGACCACAGACACACAGTCCTCTTTCACAATCTTGCACAAACATACACTGGAGTCTATGTCTACAGAGCGCATGCAGAGGTACCTCATCTACTCATTCATTTTTAACTATTCTGCCTGATTACTTGCTTGATGTTTAAAATGAATTACTATCCCATCATCACATTGCGGATTACCACAGATAAGGTATAATCTCAGTCAAATCATAGATTCATATTAATAAAGTAGGTCCATGTAATTACCAAAACATCAACCATAAACTCACTATTTAGGTCACGGCCGACTCTGGTCGAGCGCAGGATACACCCTGAACAGCTCGCCAGACCATCACTGGGCCAACACACAACCATTCACACTCATACTCACACCTAGGGGCAATTTGGAACAGCCAGTTAGACTAATGTGCATGTCTTTGGGTGGTGGGAGAAAACTGGAGTACCCGGGGAAACCCACACAAGCATGGTGAGAACATGCAAACTCTACGCAGAAACGCAACCTTAATCCGAATGCTCAATTTCTGAACTAAAAGTAGTCAGTATTTTATGGCTTGCTGTAGGTGGGTCTCCTCCTTATCAGCAGTTTATACAAGTGCTCTGAATTCTTAAATCTGATTGGTTAGAAGGAATAGCAGATAGCGCCGGTCACGTGATATTAATATTGCTATTGGTATGAATGTACTCATTCTGTTATGTTATTGTTTCTATAGCAACTACATGAACAGGAACATGTATAGTGACTAAAGTAAAAAATGTCTATAATAACTTTTTTTTTTTTTTTTTTTAATGGAGTCTCCTATTTACAGTCATGTGTCATAAAACTTTTATCTCAGAGGTCTTCAAGATGGTGAGTTTGGTAGTTTCTTGGTAACATGGGACATGTTTTGTCTTATTAACACAAAAATGGGGATGTTGCTGTTATGGGATGGACGTAACTTGTTTTGTGGATCTAATTTGTTTTAAAAGAAAATAATATATTACATTTTAAAATGATGTGTGAATTTAACTTAGAAGGAATAATACACTCTACTAACAGTATCTCCTCTTTACATTGACCCCATCACACCATCTTTCGTTCAGCACTTTCCGATATTAACACACACTTTATTTCAAATTAATATACCATCCACCCATCCATCCATTTGTCCACCTATCCATCTGTTCATCCATCTGTTCAACCTTTCACCCATCCCTCCATTGACTTGAACACCGGTTCTTACATCCATCCATCCACAAATCCCTCCGTCAGTTCATACTCCGGTTCTTACATAAATCCATCCATCAATCAGTTCATTTATCCATCTAAGAATCCATCAGTTCCTTTATCTATCCATCTATCCACCCATTAATCCATCAGTTCATTTATCCATTCATCCATCCATCCAACTATCCGTCAATTAATTTATCCAACCATTGATCTGTCTGTCAATCCATCCATCCATCAGTTCATTTATCTATTTATCCATGAACCATCAATTAATTTATCCATTCATCCATCCATCCAACTATCCATCAATTAATTTATCCAACCATTGATGTCTATCCATCCATCTGCTCATTTATCCAATCATCCATCCATCCATCTGTCCATCCACCCATCCCTCAATCAGTTCATACACCAATTCTTATATCCATTCATCCATCCATCAGTTAATTTATCCATCTATCCACCCATTAATCCATCAGTTCATTTATCCATCCATCCAACTATCCATCAAATAATTTATCCAACCATTGATCTGTCTGTCAAACCATCCATCCATCCATCAGTTCATTTATCTATTCATTCATCCATCCATCCAACTATCCGTCAATTAATTTATCCAACTATTGATCTGTCTGTCAATCCATCCATCCATCCATCCATCAGTTCATTTTTCTATTAATCCATCCATCCATCCATCCAACCATCAATTAATTTATCCATTCATCCATCTATCCAACTATCCATCAATTAATTTATCCAGCCATTGATGTCTGTCCATCCACCCATCCATCCATCCATCCATCCATCCCTCCATCCAACTATCCATCCATTCATCCAAACATCCATCAGCTCATCTATCCAATCATCCATCCATCCATCTGTCCATTCACCCATCCCTCCATCCATCTATCCATCTATCCAGTTGTCCTCACCTGTGCAGGATCCACATCATTGAGCATAACAATGGATGTGCAGTGGTAGTCCAGCACCAGCCTCCAGAAATCTTTCACGGTGTTTGGCAAAGGATGCTGGGTAACAATAAACGCAGAAGGCTGCTTATAACTCTGTTGAAAGAGAGAGAGAGAAAGTGACAGAGAAAAAGATGTAGGGATGAAAATTTGGAAGCAACGTACTGTATATACAAAAATGTAAACTTTTAAAAGATGAAACATTTAATGTCGTCCCAATATGTCCGTCTTATTGTTAATTCATTTGATGTTCCAGTCATTTGTGCAACCACTTGGCTTTGCTTGGAATCAATAGTGTATGTGCTAGTGTTAATAATTCAAGAACACTAGCTAAGTATCTCATTGCCACAAATTACCATGTTGTGCCCAGGAGATCCCCAAAGTCATGATCATGAATTGTGTAACTTGAGCCCATGACTCAATATGTTGTGGCAACAACATACTTAATATGCTAGCGCCAGTTAATTATTTAATGGAGGGAAAAGTCTATTCACTTTGAGAAGGTGACGCGGGTTAATGGCATATCCATGTCAGTGACTCCAGTACGTCCTTTCTGTGTCATTCCGAGATTGAACTAAAGTGTAACATTATCAATCATCTCCATGACGAGGTTCCTCAGTTCACATAGTCTAATTCAATTGATTTCTCTCTGTCTCCTTCGCATTTTAAAATCCATGTTAAGTATTTTGTGGCCACCAAATAGATCTCGAACAACCACAAGAAACATAATATGTAACCTCAATATATTAATTTGCGGCCACACCATATTAAAAGCACTATAAAAAGTTCTTTCACTGAGATGAATAATATTTTGTGGTCAGTAATTCTGAAATGGCGTGGTGGCTTAGTGGTTACGTCCGCCTCACAGCAAGAAGGTCCTGGGTTCCAGTCCTGGGCTCGCTAAGTATGGAGTTTGTTCTTCCCATGCTTGTGTGGGTTTCCTCTGGGTACTCCGGTTTTTTCCCCACAGTCTAAAGATATGTACATTAGGCTAACTGGCTGTTCCAGATGGACCCCAGGTGTGAGCGTGGGTGTGAATGGTTGTATGTGTGTTGGCCCTGCGATGGTCTTGCGAGCTATTCAGGATGTACCCCGCCTTCGCCCACAGTTGGCTGAGATAGGCACCAGCCTAAACGTGACCCTAGTAGGATTAAGTGGTTTGGCAAATGAGTGAGTGAGCGAGCGACTGAGTGAGTGAGTGAGTGAGTAGTTCTGAAAGAAAGAAGGGAGGAGAATGTGAGAAGAGCAGATGTGTGGAGTTTTAGCTTTCTTACATCCATGAGTGCAGCATTGATGTAGTTGCTGCTTTCTCCATCGATGGTGATGAGGAAGGGCAGGCAGCGGTCGGGAGGCAACACATCCATGCAGCGGTTCTTCTCATGGTTTCGTGGCAGTAGTGCAATACTGCAGTCTTCTACACGCAGTGTCGGGGTCACCATGTTCAGGGTCTATGTCATACACACGTTCACACAAATCAAGGTTATATACGTTATATTATATCATAAATAAATGTTATATTTTAGTACTTGTAGATACCATGGTAGCACTGGCCTTCAGGCAAGACTATGTTTTTTGTAAAAAGTGGACTAAACCAAAAACCAAATGTAAATAAAAAACAAAAAACAAAACATAAAGCCAATTCAATAACATTGACTACAGCTACACTCCATGAATCCCAATACTCTGAGATATAAACTCCAATTAAAGATAGCAGTGCTGTTCTCAGTAAAGATTCATATACATCTTAATACGTGAGGAGGATCTGGTTGGATTTGGGTGGCATAGTGGTAAGCCTGTCCTCCTCACGGCAATAAGGTCCTGGGTTCGATTCCTCAGCTCAATGAGGGCGTTTCTGTCTGGAGTTTGCGTGTACTCACCGTGCTTGCGCAGGTTTCCTCCAGGTAATCTGGTTTCCTCCCATAGTCCAAAGATATGCACATTAGGCTAATTGGCAATTCCAAATTGGCCCTAGGTTTGAGTGTGAATGGTTGTGTGTGTGTTGGTCCTGGGATGGTCTGGCGAGCTGTTCAGGGTGTACCCTGTCTTCGCCAAATGTAGGCTGAGATAGGCTCCAGCCTAATGGGACCCCAGTAGGACTAAGCAGCTCGGCAAAGGAGTGAATGAGTGATTGAGTGAAAAAGTGAAGTAATAACCAGCATCCAATCTCCGAGGACCTTCCAGACCAAGTCCAGATCTCAGAGGAAATATTCACAAAAAAGTTCTTTAAATATCCTCTTATAGTAAGTGTGTCATAGCTTAACCCTTGGCCTTTCATATGCATTAGACAGTTCAGTATCAGGATTTTGGGTTCGGTCCAGTACCTGGCGTGGTAGAATGGTAATGGTACCTGTTCTCTACCAGAGTTACTGACTTTTTAAAAGGCGCACTCGTAAATTTCAAAGAAAAAAATAAAGTGGGAAAATGCAGTAATGTCAAATACCAACATTTTGGAAATTAATTTACCACTAATATTAAAGCACCGGTAGCTGGAGCAATCCTCATACACATTAATGCACATAAATTGCTGCAAATCTTCAAACATTCCATTTGAAGTTGGTGTGAAGATTTTTTTTATCATTTATTCTTTTCTTTTTTTTTTTTAATTATAGATTTAAATTGTTTATCAGGTCATACTTTAGATGCTTTAGACTCTTCTCTCCTCTTACCCTAAACTCTTCTTTGATTGGACTGGTGTTAGTTTGGGGATCCAATCGGTTCATGTCATAGTACACAGAGCGAAGCTGATTGGCAGGAACGGTGGTGTCACCACAAAGACACGCCTCCAGAATGGCATCATGAATAAAGACATACTGCTCCTGAAAGAACAGAACGTACTATTAAAATATTTCAGTAACTTGCCTTCTAATATTTCAGTTACAGATGGTTGATGAAATATTGGGAATTAATGATTATTATGGTTGGTACATCCAGGGAAATTAATTTCAAGAAAACTGACTTTCTGTTCTACAATGTACCTCTGAAAAACCCAAACCCTTATGTTGTGTTATGTTGTGTTTGATCATTTCGCTGCACCGCTTCTGTTGCTTACCACCTGATAACTACTGAACTTGATAATCGCCTTCAAACAGGAAAAGGTTTGGAAAAACAGCAATTCCTAGTGACCCTCGTCTCTCAAATCTTACAGGGACATACACACAATGTAGTTGGGAGAAAATATGATGTCAGATGATGAACAGTGGGTTCTCAAGGGTCCCATGTTTCTTATCATTGCAATGCTTTATTGGGGTACTTATAAAACATTCATTTGCATTTGGGACGAGTCACCACAAACCGAGTCCAGAGGAGCAATAGTTCAGTATGAGATACAATGGTCGGAATCAATGTGTATCAAAAATTGACCCATGTACAGTATAGTTTTATCCTCACAGCAAGAAGGTCCTGGGTTTGAATCTTGGGCCTCCGGCATTTCTGTATGGAGTTTGCATGCTCTCCCCGTGCTTGTGTGGGTTTCCTCCAGGTACTCCAGTTTCCTCTCACAGTCCAAAGACATGCAAATTAGGATCATTGTCTGCTCCAAATTACCCCTATGTGTGACTGTGAATAATTGTGTGTGTGTTGCCCTGCAATAGTCTGGCGAGCTGTTTAGGGTGTACCCCGCCTTCGCTTGTTGTCGGCTGAGGTGTTGTCCAGCCGTCCCCGGGACCCTAATAGAAGGATTAAGTGGTTCGGGAAATGAGTGTGTGGGTGAGTGAGAACATTCTGTAATCTATATTGTATCTATCACCAAAATATTATACCTTAAAACTTTGTAGGTTGAATACATGTGTGTTATGCATTCATTTTCGTGTACACATCAACATTTACAGCTGATTTGCTCCAAAAACTGATTTTCTGTTAAGATTATAATACATTACTCATGTTCACTAATTTCTTTGGATTGGCTCTACCAAGTTTAACAAATGAATTCTGACTTAAAGATAAATTTACATGAAGAATATCCAATAAAGCAAGTTCACTTTTTGACTTTTAGGACTTGTTTGCTGATGACCCACCCCACTTTATTACATTGACATAATCCATAATAACCCTGGTGTGATTTTATCTTTAAATAGAAGTGAAGAGAGTGAGAAATGATCATTATGGATATTTAAAAAAACTAAAAATGCATTCTTGTCAGAGAAGTATAAGAGAGGAGTATCCCATGTGTGGTCAACGGCACACTTAGTATCATCGTGTTTTTATTTTTACAAGGTTAACAGGCACATCCAGAGGCATATCTAGCATAAAAAAACAATCTTGTGCTAGATGACCATGTGCATATTTCATGTTGCCCCTGTGACCTTGAAATTAGATCAAGGTGACCCAGTTTCGATAGGCTTGAAGACCTTAACACTAAGTATAACAGGAATGAATTGGAAACTGATCCATAAAATTCTGCACCCTCTAGAGTGTTAACAAGAAGTGTCTGCGGTAGATGGGGCGGCGGCGGCAAATGCAGCGATATCGGACAGCCTGTGAAAACTACGCTTTGCAGGGGATTTTATATGTGCTTTAGAGAAGAAGCAAAAAAAAAAAAGTACATAATAATAATAATAATAATAAAAATAATATTGAAATAGAGTTAAATTCTTAAGTTGACCCTAATTATGATTAAGCGGTTCAGAAAATGAATGATGAGAACTTAGGTGGTGATGTAATGGCGCTTCTTTCACAAACATGTTTTTTTCTAAGCAAGCAGATGAAATCGAGATGTGCCCATGTGCACTTCACCAGTCTTAAATAGTTCTGATTTATTCTCAACGTGTCAGAGGAGACAGGATACGTGGGGTCACATCCCATCTCCCAATTTATGAACGGACGATTCCGCGCTTTGATGGAAATCAGTGTTGAAGTGACATTTGGAGGCAATCTGGCCTTGTCACTTTTGACTAAATCATGACATGGGGTCAGCGCTTCCATAATTAACGTGCCTGCTAGAGCAACTAATGATCTTTGACCTTTTTTTGTTACTGTGACCAATCAGAGAACAGCTGGTATCTCAGTCAACCTGAAAACAACCAAATTGAAAAAAAAAAATGTTTTTGGAACAAGCGAGCTCTCTTCCTAATGAGGAGCATCGGATTTGCAACACAAATCACTTTCTGTTGCTGCAAATTACCGCAGACAGCTCGAACATGCACATAAAAAGGTAACAAGTGCCCGCAGGGTGAGGGGCAATGTCAACATGCACAAACACCTGTGAGCGAAACACACACACACACACACACACACACACACACAGTTTGAAGGTCATCGAACTTGTGGGGGATGAATCAGAGAAGCTATGCCTGCGTAGTTACTCAAACCCCAATCCAGATGTCATCTATGAAACATTTGGCCATTAAATCCAATGATGCTTGTGATCTAAACGGAATTACAGGGAAATGGTGCATTCAGCTCGTCTACAGCTCAGTCCAGATGGTCTGTGTTCAGAAAAGCAAAGAGTTCTAGCATAAAATCACTGAGAGCAGTAGAATCGAAGTCATCTTCGCCCTGTAGCTATTCCTCTATAGACTTTATGACACTTATAACCACCTGATTTGTGCCACACTCTAAGCCTTGATTGGCTCTTAAACAGGCAGGAAGTACCGAGAGTGTTTTGATGATTGTCTAAAAAGAGTCATCGCTGCTTTAAACAGGCCATGAACGGATAAACACGCCGTTAACAGACTATTTGAGGTCTCTCTCTCTCTCTCACTTTCTTCCCCCCTTCCTCTCTCTCTCTCTCTCTCTTTCTCACTAATTCACACAAGCATGCTCTTCCTTGCCTCTCACCCTTTCTCAGTCCTGGGGTGCATTTATTTCTTGTTCCTTTTCCTATCTCCTCCTCTCATCCCATATTTCTGTCTGTTACTTTTCCATCATCTCCGTTTACCCTGAAAGGTTTACAAATCATGACACCACCATTTAACAGGAAGGGCAAAGGTCAGCGGATAAACGGGTACCTCAGTCTGGACCATGTTGACCCGGCGAGATCGCAACTCTCGGACGCAGTTATAGATGTCGACCACGCCCTCCCTTTCAGCCATGTCCAACATGATGTCAATCACAATGAAACAGCCGGTCCGGCCCGCCCCCGCGCTGCAGGAAAAAAAAGTGGAGTTGAGTAGAGCTCAAGTGTTTTGTGTTACCTGTCTCCGGTGGTTTAGGTTATCAGCCTGGATTGCAGAGATTGCCGGTGCAAGCAGAAAATAGTATAATGCATATGCAGGTTATGTTGTAGGGAACTTATCTAATGCCAGGTTATAAAATTATGGCTTTAATGGAAACTATTTGGCTAAAGGAGTACATACATTATAGCTGGCAGTGTGTGTGATGGTAATTGGATTCTGATTAATCATTATAATCGAAATAATTTGAAGCTTCCTTTTATGCCTTGTACATTTTTGCATTTAGTTCTAGACTCCAGAACATAATTAGCAATTATGCATTGTTTGGAAGAGAAAAGGATTTTATTAAGCCTCATAAACTGACAAAGAGTCATCCAATTCTCAGGCAATGCGGGTCTTAATATTATTACTTTTATTTTATTATTATTATTTTTGCACAGATGCTTTCTTTAATCAGTCTGCCTGGCTTCATTGGTTTCACTGTCTCCTGTGCCATGTAAAATATTTTGAGTCATTCACATAGATGAAGGTTCAGATCACAATTCATGAACGCTTGCTTTTTCTCAGTTTCTTGTTCTACCACGGTCCAAAGACATGCACATTAGGCGAATTGGCTTTTCCAAAATGCCCCTAGGTGTGAGTATATATGTGTTGCCCCGCAATGGTCTAGTGAGCTGTTCAGTGAGCGCCCCGCATTCCCCCAGTGTCAGCTGATAAAGGTGTCTGCGTCCCCATGACCCTAGTAGGATTAAACGTTTCGGCAAATGAGTGAATGAGAAACTCTAATACGGGGTGGCACAGATGTAGTGGTTAGCACGTCTGCCCCACAGCAAGAAGGTCCTGGGTTTGAATCCTGGCCTTTGGTGTTTCTGTGTGGAGTTTGCATGTTCTCCCCATGTTTGCATGAATGCGGTTCCCTCCCACAGTCTAAAAAAATGCAAATTAGGCTAACTGGCTGTTCTACATTGACCCTAGGCGTGTGTTGGCACTGCAACTGTCTGGCGAGCTGTTCAGTGTCTACCCCACTTTTACCCAGTGTCGGCTGAGACTGAAAAATTACCCAATGCACTGATTTAAATAATAATAATAAAAAACCTAGGAAGTGAAGTGCTACCTGCAGTGAACCACAATGGGTCCAGCATTGGCGGCTGACTTGGCCTTGACTCTGCGGATGAAGCCCAGGAGGCCTGTGGCGTGGTATGGCACACCATGATCCGGCCAGCCTGTGAAATGAAACTGCTGGATCTCACGGATCTCATGTGCCCCCCTCTATGAGAGAGAGAGAGAGAGAGAGAGAGAGAGAGAGAGAAAGCAGAAAACCTTGTTTACCAAAATGATTTTTTGCTTCTCTAACATGCACAGCTTGTGTTATTCTAAGAAATGTCCTTGACAATGATAACTCTATCCAGTTTTCCATTATTTTTTATTCTTGTGGAAAAGAAAAGCAGTATGCAAAAAAGCCAGGTTATCATTGGATCAATCTATTCTGAGACGAGCAGGAAGATTAGAAATTAATGAACGGAGAAAATACTTTGTGGGGTGCAGTCACCCTTCTCTAAAGGCATGCGAGAGGGAACACATGTGATCTGATGAAAGATGAGCATGTCTACTCGCATTTGCTACAAATTCATAAAGCCAGGACGGTGCGTGTACTTCTTTAACTGCCTCTCACATGTTAAGGTAATGTCTCTCTCTCTCTCTCTCTCTCTCTCTCTCTCTCACCTTCTCCACGGCGAATGTTCTGATGACATACTCGGACAAGAGCTGGGTCTCTATCAGCGTCACCTTCATGTCTCTGTAGATCTCCGTGTCATCCGGCCAGTACTTACAGCATTTCACCTAATCAGATAAAACACACATGCAAAACACACACACACACACACACACACACACACATTATAAAAATCAAAGTCTTTATCACTCATTCATTTCCTGAAACGCTTAATCCTAATTAAGGTCACGGGGAGGCTAGTGCCCATCTCAGCCGACTCTGGGCGAGGGCAAAGTACACCCTGGACAGCTCACCAGCCCATCGCAGGGCAGAAACACGCTGACTGCAACCCAATGCCTATTCTTTACGATCGACATCAATGGTTCTTTTACATGCCTCTCACCCCAGACACTGAGAGACATGGCTGGTCTTTGATAACCCAGTTAGCAGCACTGGGGGGACAGCAGTGCCAACCCGGTGATAGTGGGGCTTGTGCCCCCGACCTCCGGATCAGTAAGCCAGCACCTTACCACCGGGCCACCACTGCTTCTCGAAGTCTTTATAGCATTTACAATTTAAATTCTCATGATGTTGTTGAATAAAAGTACTTTATTAATGATTTAACTTGGACTTCTCTCTTTAACCACATTTCTTCATGTACTTCA
Organism: Neosilurus mollespiculum; assembly: GCA_030014195.1. Taxonomy (NCBI): domain Eukaryota; kingdom Metazoa; phylum Chordata; class Actinopteri; order Siluriformes; family Plotosidae; genus Neosilurus; species Neosilurus mollespiculum. The sequence continues at coordinate 4,414,667 of JAQMYF010000008.1, forward strand.
GTACACAGCGTTTTTCTACCTCGATACAACTCATTACTATATAATAAACAGTGTGCTCTGGTAAATAATAAGGCCAAGTGGGGGTAAGTAATATAGAAACAATAAAGCTGAAGAGGCTTCATTACAAACTATTACTCCATGGGAAAACCCATATGCAGTAGAGATGTAAATAGCCTCATGTGCATGTCTTTAGACTGTTGGAGGAAACCGGAATACCTGGCTGAAACCCATGTTAGCACAGGGAGAACATGCAAACTCCACACAGAAATGCCCGACCCCAGGACTCGAACCCAGGACCTTCTTGCTGTGAGACAGACATGCTAACCTCTACGGGGTGAGAATTGGCTCCAAATAATTTTTGCTTGTTTGTTTTTGGAATCCTATATAAACAAGCAAACAAACAAACAAAACAAATAAATAACACTAGACTGCAAGAATTCAACCTGATTTTGTGTCTGACAAACCTCCAGCATTGAGACCGAATATGAATGTCAGGAACGATAAACGTGCCTTGCAGTGTGACATTCATTCATTCATTTAGTCATTCATTTGCCAAACTGTTTAATCCTACCAGGGTGGAGGGGAGGCTGAAGCCTATCTCCGGTGACTCAAGGGTGAAAGTGGGGTGCACCCTAAACAGCTCGCCAATCCATTGTATTGTAATTGATATACAGCCACGTGGCAATTGCGATGCCCCATGACACCCTGATACAGTCTCGCATGTTAGAATATTCTCTGTTGTTATGCCTAGTTTAAAAAAAAAAAAAGCCCTTTCGACATTCTTGCTGTAGTCATGATTGACAGTTTCTTGCCCCTCCTCCCTCATGACACAGAATGATGATTGGTCATTGATGATTGTTCAAACTTGTAGTGTAGCCAGCAATGACATTGCAAGAATTTATGGCACTAATCTGACACGGTGACCACTGTGAAAGATAAAAATATTGTGCAGACCGGCACGGCGGTGTAGTGGTTAGACCGTCTGCCTCACAAGCAAGAAGATCCTGGGTTTGATTCCCGGGCTCTGGAGTTTCAGTCTGGAGTTTGCTTGTGTGGGTTTCCTCCGGGTACTCCGGTTTCCTCCCGCAGTCCAAAGACATGCACATTAGGTGGACTGGCTGTTCCAAATTGCCCCTAGGTGTGAGTGTGTGTTTGAATGGAGCGGCTCCGCAAATGAGTGAGTATATAGATATAATATGCAGAGTTGATCTGAATGCTAGACAGAATGCGTACAGTTAATCAACACGAGTGCATTATAATGGTCCACTAACATGTTGTACGTGTATGACGGCTTTCATCCCTTCTGTTTAGCAGAAAGCTTTTTGTGTGTGTGTGCCATAACTCCCGCTAAAGCTCCATTTCACCAGTATCGACAAAACCATAATTCACACTGTAATGCTGTCTCATTTTCACGTTAAGCTTCACTAAATATAATATGACATCCAATACCCCGCGCTCAGACCCACTGCCTCTTTATGCCGCCACTATTATACTGATCAACATCACCTTCTCATACACGACACGGGTAAATCTGCAATTTGAAAGCTGACAATATTGTTATTACATTAGCAGCACTAAACATTTTAATATCACATTTGATACAGCAGTAGCTGAATACCGCTTAATGTCTCTGAAAGGGTTTTTTCCCCCCCCTTTTTTCATATTTGAGACACACAGAGCCATGGCAAGATTCAGTCTGTCTCTGGTGGCTCTCTGGCGTCATTAAGGCTGGAAATGAGACTGGAGGAAGGAGGGACAGTTGAGGAGGAGGAGAGCAAAAGTTGAGGTCCCTTGGTGACACTTGAGATGAGAAATCCACAACCCAAACTGCTCCATCTCAATCTCCGCCAAGATTACATTAGGCTAGAGCCATTATATTATTCCATCAATTAAGAGCTGTGTGGGGTGTGCGTGTGTATGAGAGAGGGGGGGGGGGGGGGGCGGGGGTGGGCGGGCGGGGGGGGGGGGGAGAAAGGTGGGTGTGTTATGGACTATGTAGACATGCATGCATGATCATAAATGTTCATATAAATTAACCGACTAATGCAGTGATGTGTATATCATAATCTACGTGTAGCAAATAACAAACGATATGAGAACTCCCTTCTCTCCGGATATTCTTTCTTTCTCTCTTGCCATTCCCGTCTCTCCCTCTCTCCCCCGTCCCCCTCCCTTGCAGGGCTCATCGGATCTGGCCCTCGCTCTTAGAGTGTTTGGTGCAGGATGGAGGCAGATGGGTGGTAGAAGAGCACAGTGGTTGGTTTATGGCTCTCTGCGGGGAGCCACCAGCCCTTCTCCTACAATCCACCCACACACACACACACACACACACACACACTCCCTTTCTCGACATTCCCGCCTCCAGCAGCAGGAAGCATTGGATCACACAATCCTGGCCTGCAGCAGGTCACATCTCTCCTGGAGGGGCAGTTCTGCGGCTGACACCGGTGACGCTTAAACACAAATTTTAACTAGTCTACACTATTTCAAGGAGAGTACAAGGAACCCCTGGCATGTTCTAGAGTTGGTCCCTCTTGGCTACATTTTGGAATATGGCTGTTGAGATTTGTACCCAATCATCCATAAGAGGTCAGGTGAGAAACCCTGGCATGTAGTCAGTGTTTGAGGTCAGAGGTACAGGCCACTCAGATTCTTAATTGTTCTGTAAATGCGGCATGTGCAGAGTGCATTCAAATTTCATCTCACACACAGTTTGTGCGGCACACACATGTATCACAGTAGTGGTAGCGCACTTGTACAAAAAAATCAATCACTCTGGTGAAACCCATGCACACATCTGTATGTTTGGACCTACACTTCAGCCTTCACACATCATTTGCAAATGTCCTTAAAGACCTCCCTCTGTTACAGCATACATTCATTCATTCATTCATTTTCTGAACTGCTTAATCCTAATTAGGGTTGCGGGGTTACAGCATACAATCATATTATAGTCAGTGGTGTGCTTCCTACTTTATAGCAACAGTTTGGGAAAGAAGCAGCACATGTAGGTATCCACATACTTTAGGTCAGAGTGTATCTACTTCCATCAAAAACATTCACTCATTCATTCATTCATTCATTCTCTGAACCACTTAATCCTAATTAGGGTCGCGGGGAGGCTGGTGCCCATTTCAGCCAACTCTGGGCGAGGGCAGAGCACACCCTGGACAGCTCGCCAGGCCATCGCAGGGACGAAACACGCTGACGACAACCCAATGGCCTACTCTTTAAGAACGACAGCAGTGGTTCTTTTACATGCCTCTCACCACAGACAGTGAGAGACATGCCTGCCATTTGATAACCCAGTTAGCTGCACTGGGGGGCGGCAGTGACAACTCGGTGATAGTGGGGCTTGTGCCTGACCTTGAATGGAAAAGTAACACAATTCACAAAAAAGTTTTGGGGATTTCTTCTTTCTTCCAAATTGCACCCAGGTGTGAATATGAATGGTTGTGTGTGTGCTGGCTGGCGAGCTGTTCTTGGTGTAACCTGCCTTCGCCCAGTGTCAGTGCGACCATAAAAGAATTAATCCGTTCGGCAAATGAGTGAGAGAGAGAGAGTGAGTGTATTTACATGGGTCCTCTCAATCACTGCCTAAACAGAGAACTGTGCGAATCTACAGTCTGGGCTAGAAAGAAATCAGGCCCAGTCACCCTTCTGCACACCATTTATTGTATTTTACAATAGATTGGTGGTGACATTGTGCTTGGTTCTAAAAAAGACCAAAATATTTCACTTATTTTTTTATACACATTTAGTACCAGCAGATATGATAAATACCCATAAACCAAACCTTATACTAATATTCTTTAAGAACTTGGCCCTTCTAGCCAACTTATGAACATTCCTATGGAAAACTGGGCTTGAGCCTTGACTTTCATTAATGTATATACCGCTCTGCGTTCCTACCCTCACCCATGGTTACGAGCTTTGGGTAGTGACTGAAAGGACAAGATCACAGATACAAGTGGCTGAAATGAGTTTTGTTCGCAAGGTGGCGGGGCTCTCCTTCAGGGATAAGGTGAGAAGCTCAGCCATCCGGGAGGAGCTCGGAGTAGAACCTTGTGTGAATGTTGAGGAGCCAGTTATGGTGGATCGGGCATCCTATTAGAATGTCTCCCGAACACCTCCCTGGTGTGGTGTTTCGGGCATGTCCAACCGGGAAGAGACCCTGGCGTCGACCCAGAACACGCTGGAGGGACTAAGTCTCAGCTGGTGTGGGAACACCTCGTTGTTCCCCTGATAGAGCTGGAGGAAGTGGCTGGTGCCTCTGCGACCCGACCCAGGATCAAGCAGAAGAAGAAGATGAAGGTGATGATGTATATAAAACCTTTCTGAGCCGACTGCTTTGAAAGTGCTGTTTCCAGGCAATGCAGTGTGTGTGCCTCTCATTTTCCTCTTGGCTAATTAGAATTACAGAGATTTGGATTCCAGTGGTTTGGAGAGCTGGTCATCATGAAAAAGGCCAAATGAAAAGCTATTTCATGCTTGTGCGGTAATGAGCCACACTGATTAGTTCTCATTCAGATCACTCCAAAAGGAGCGGTGCCATCCAACTGAACAAACTATTGTGAGTTTCAGACCATAATACCCATAATATTACAGTCTGAGAGCAGAGACGTTATAAGCTCAAAATGTTCCACCAGGAGACATATAGTGTACTTATAGAATGTACCACATCTTTCTTTACTTACCCTTCCAACTTCCACTAGGTTAGTAACCATGACGATAGTGGCTGTGTTCTCCTGCCACACCATTCTCCAGAAGTCAATTACTGTCTCCTGCATGGGTCCTGCACAGAGAATCAGTACATACATCAAGTACAGGGTTCCATACAGACACTCAAATCATACTGTACCACATACTAAAGAATTAGGGGGTGATCATTCTCCTTGAGATGTGTGAACTGTCTGAGAAGAGTTTGAGACTACTCCGCATCACAGCCTTGTTTTGCGACATTCGCAGAAATTTCGAACATGTTTAAAAAATTTTTGCGATGGATTCATGAACCAATCCACCAAAATGTGATGCCGCGGATGTCGCGAGACAAATTTGAGAACATTTTAAGAATGAAAAGCGGGGCTCCCGAGTGGCGCATCGACAAGGTGCGCGACTGTCAACCCAGAGATCGCAAGTTCGAATCCTGATTGATGCCACAGCCATCCATGACCGGGAGTCCATGGGAGCATGGGAGCATAAGCTCACTTCCCTCTCACTCACAGCGATCACCAGCCATCATGGGCGTCTGTGTGCTCATTCGTACGAGGGGGCGGATAGCGCTTTCCCTCCGAGTGTGTTAGGCCGCATACACAAGTGCAACAGTTCGAAAAGAGGCGGGCGGTAGTATCGCATGTCACCGAGGGGGCATGTGCTTGCTTACACCCCTCCCTGGTCGGTGGTGGTCGTGTGATAGGGAAGGCAAAAAGTTGATGGGT
>JAQMYF010000008.1:4446016-4456731 GCA_030014195.1 Neosilurus mollespiculum
GAGACAGAGAAAAAGAGAGAGGGGGAGAAAGAGAAAGAAAGAAAGAGAGAGAGAGAGAGAGAGAGAGAGAGAGAGAGAAACAGAGAAAAAGGGAGAGGGGGAGAGAGAGAGAGAGAGAGAGAGAGAGAGAGAGAGAGAGAGAGAGACATAGACAAAGAGAGAGGGGGCGAGAGAGACAGAGAGAGAGAGAGACATATACAAACAGTGAGAGGGTGAGAGAGAGATAGAGAGAGAGAGAGAGAGAGAGAGAGAGAGAGAGAGAGAGAAACAGAGAGAATGAGAGAGGGAGAGAGAAAGAAATACAGACAGACAGTTATAATTATCTCCCAGCTTTCATATTAACTCCACAAACATCAACACTATAGTGTTAAAAATATCAACATACTTTATATTCAGTGTCCTTGAGTAATCCCTTTTTTAACTAAAAGGAAAAAGGGTTTTGTGGATGCAAGGAAATAATGAGCAGTTCTGCATGATATATAATTAAAGAGGTATAAAACAGATGCATAACTCTGTTTGTAATTATCTTCCTCAACTCTGTTGCACTTATTTATACCAACAGGAAGTGCACTAAGCAACATTAAACATAAATAATAAGCGAGAACAATGGTACATAAGAAAGTCTTACACTGCATTTATATTTTTAGTAGAAACGATGGTGTAGATTTTTATTGTATGACTTTTACATTATCAAACATTTGGGGCCGGTTACCACTACATGAATTTGACCTTTATACATTGATAAACATTGATATATTTTTCACGACCAGTTTCATGACACGGTTGTCTAAGAAAGGAGAAGGTACTCACCGCATAAGTTAAGGTTAAAAACCATGTTGCTGGCTGAAATATCTTCATCTCTACAGTAATTTTAATTTGAAAGTTCTAGCCTATTTGCTCATTCAAATTCAAGTGCTGACTTTTTCTTTATTTTTTTTTTCCAGAGTATGAAGCAAGTGTGACAGTCAAAACCTCCAGAAGAACTGTGGATGATCTGGCAAGATGCTTACTGAAACTTACAGCCCCCTCATTGTTTTATTTATTAATTTTTATAGTAGAAACATTTAATTTCATTAAAATGAGAGCAGTCTTAGGTACAGCTTGAACATTTCTATAAGAAAACGAGACGGTACGTTTTAGTGAGCACCTTTCAGAACTAGCCCCAGTACATCCTGTTAGGTGCAGTCATGCTATGAGAGCACTTCTCTTACTTTGAGGCTAATAGATAAGCCTATGTGTCCTCTGCTAAGCGAGACCTGTCTGATATGTGGGAAATGAATGCGCCTAAGGCGTAGCATTATGTTCTGCCGTGCCGGGACAGACACGATTCTTTTTAAAACGTACATGCGATGATGTTTCCATAGCGATTCTTCATCCGGTTCTCATCTTTCTTGGCAGAGTCCCACGGTGCAGACTGTCCCTCAAAGAAGCTCTGAGAAAAGGCGAGGAGACAGAAACACAAAGAGAGGGACGAGACAAGGAGAGAAGGATATGTGAGAAGTCATGTGTCAGCTCTTTATAAAGTCACAAGTGCAGAACTGGCTCGGTGTCTCTGTTTGATAAAGGGAGCACAGGGGACAGTGAAGTGAGGGAGGGAGAGAAAGCATTAGGATCATTAGAACATCTGATGAGGCCATGTGGCAGGAAGGGCAGGAAGTACTATGTGCCATGTCAAAACCAGAGCCCATTATAGCACTCGCTCCTCTGTGCCACATTCAAATCCTTGTGACTTTCTTAGCAAACTCACCGGACACTTGAATGGCTACCAAGCACAGTAAGGCAAAAATGTGCACCCTTACATCATTAGATTATCTTCCTGATCTTTGCAGCTGTGCCACAATTAGTCCAAATTATGAAAATGTATTTCAGCTGTTCCCGCTGTGAAGGGGCGTACAGGGACCCCGACCAACGCCACGCTGCGCAAACATGATTTCCAGCCGTCAACATCAACACTGAAAACAAGGCTAAATTAATATTTATCCTGCTTCCGTCCCTCCGGAGCAGGGCAGCAGTCACCACCGCGCTTCCACACAGTAAAAGTCCTGCTGCATGAGGATTACAGAAGATTAAACAGAATGCAAAAGTTGATCAGTGCTTCTGAGTGTGACATACGTTAGGAGCGTGAATTAGAGAGAGGGGTGGGGGGGTGGGGGAGAGAGAGTTTCGGATCTCATTTCATTATTACTCTAGGATTAGCAGCCTTCGATCTGCTGATGATGACTGCATTAATACTCCATGTATCATCTCTACAGTGTCTAGATGTCAGTGTGATCAGGAGATGGATTAAAGACGCCTTTAAATCTGTAGCTGAATGGAAAATAGGAAAATATGAGTCGAGCCCTTGACAGACACAAGGCATTAATTCTTGACTTCTGGGTCTGCTTTCTAAAGAAAAGGAAACCTCATGCATAATTTCGAAGACTTCTTGGGATGGGGGGGGGGTACACTTCAAGAACACAAACTCAGTGTGTAGTCATCATCATTATCATCATCATCATCATCATCATGATGATGATGATGATGATGATCAATAAAACCCCTTTAAATATACAGGGAAACCAAAAATTACCGTGAGTGATAGTCATGGCTCAGTGGTCCAGGCTCTGGGCTACTGATTAGAAGGTTGGGGCTTCAAGAACCAGTACCACCTAGCTGCCACTGCTGGGCCCTGGAGCAAGATCCTTAACCCTCAACTGTTCAATTGTATCAGCGAGACAACACCTTTAAACTGACTGTTTATAAGTTGCCTACAAGCCTACGCATGAAAGGGTTAATGTGGAATAGAAAGAAAAGGGTAGAAGACAAACATCTGATAAAGTCTATTATATCCATGACTGGCCCTGCCACTTCTCTGAGGTCTCTTTCTTCTCCTTCAACCGCGCATCTGAAATAAATCTGGGTCCTAATTGCAGTTTTTGCTATGCTGGGTGCTTTGCTTAAAGCACTCCTCCTCTTTGAAAGCAGAGCACTGAGGGAGAGAAAGAACAATTTTTACACAAATTCAAAGATGGCCCTTGAACAGAAGGAGAGAGTGACAACCGTTTAAATTCGACATGCAGCCTCGCGCAGAACACCCGGCAAAACAGAATAATTGATATGATTTCCTATAATTAATTCATGGCGAAAAAACTTCACTAATGATGCCTTAGTTTTAAGTGGTACTCACTGGGGAGAAGATGATAAGCATATGGGTGGTTATCATTAGCTCGGCTTTGGAAAAGAGGCCTTTTTTTGTTGACGTATTTCAACATTTTATTTACTTGTATTTTAGCTCTTTAACCTTAAACGTACTTCTAAACAAATGAGCACAAGGTGCTCAGATCTGCCCTCTACAGTATTTCTGCTGCGAATGTCAATCATGTGATGTGATTCTTTATCATCAGCATGTTTTGAGGAATAAATGATATTCATAATGATACACCCTGAGATATATGAAATACTTGTGTATTTCAGTTATGAGTTTAGGGCGGCGCCCCTTAGGGGTCACGGTGAGGATTTTTCTGATTGTGTTACCTCGCAATTTCTAGCATTATATTCTATCAATACTTTTATGTTGCCTTGCAGTACTATTCTTCTATTCCTTCTGTCTGTTTCGTCTCCGCTGCTCCCAGCTGCAACGTGACATGGATCAGTTCATCGAATTTTACTTTGAACTGGGCATTATGTAAGCTGATATAGTACTGCTGCTCAATGGGCATGGTTCTTTATTAGTGAAAATAAATGTAAACAAATTCTTAGGTCAGGAGGCTGTCTTCAAGATATACCGGCAGCTTGTATCCTAAATGTTCTACTCCTGCCATCTTCTGGAATTAAATGCCATCTGGCTTGCAAGGAAAATACTGTGAGGTAACGTGAAAGTATTGCAAGGTAACGTGAAATTAGTGTGAGGCAACACCAAAGTATTGCGAGGTAACACGGAAATATTACAAGATAATACAAATGTACTATGAGGTAACGTGACAGTATTGCAAGATCATGCGAAAATATTGTGAAAAGAGGAAAAACAAAAATTCTCAGGTATCACAAAAGTATTTTAAAGCAATGCAAAAGTGTTGCACGGCAACGTGAAAATATTACAAGAAAGCACAAATGTATAACGAGGTAACACAAAAGTATAGTGAGGTAACACGACAGTATTGCGAGGCAGCATGGAAATATTACGAGGTAACACAAAAGTATTACAAGATCATGCGAAAGTATTGTGAGAAGACGTAAAAGAATTGTGCGGTAATACCAAAGTTATGAGGTAACAGAAAAGTATTTGAGGTAACGCAAAAATATTACGAGGTAATGTTTACATTTACATCTTATCCAGAGTGACTTACAATTATCATTTTTATACAACTGGGAAATTGAGGGTTAAGGGCCTCGCTCAAGGGCACAACAGTGTTGATAGTGGGGACTGAACCGCTAACCATCAGTTAGATCAGTAACTCATCACCTTCACCACTAAGCCAGCACTGCCCTACTAATGCAAGAGTATTGCACAAAAACGCAAAAGTACTGCGAGGTAAAAATTCTCACCGTGACCCTTAAAAGGATCCATACTTTAGTCTTGCAGGTGTTTTTCTGGAGTACAAATTTTAATCAACAGTCATATTTCGCTGTTAGTGCCTCACAAAAAACAGCAAGAGCTTCTTTTCTCCCTCATCATTTTTCACCAAGATTCAACACCTTATTAATAAGAAACCTAACAATGAAGTGGTGGAGACATTCCTGCAAACACTTGGCTCAATGGTCCAGAACGCAACGAGCCTGTACGGCACATGGCAGAAAATCGACTCAGCGAGTTAGCGAGGTATGAGAAGATGAATACAGTGGTCTTTGCATGAAGCTCTGGAAGATGAGTTGGTGAGACAAATATGAGGACTGTACATACTACTGGGCATAAAAGGATTGGACATACATAACAGCATTGTGGGTAATGTAGGGGACTGTTAATTAAACGAACATGAATGTGAAAGAAGTTAAAGCTCAGAATTTCATTACAAATGTGACAATTCATATACAAGTCGATCATGGAGGATAGGTAACGGGGCTGACGAGTCACAATGTATATATTGCATAATAAACTAACAGAAATCATGAGTTCCTTCACCCAACCGTCATAATCTCCATTACATTCATTAAATCACTACACACACACTGTACATAAAATCAGCATGAACTAAATGCTCATCTGTGCAACAATCTCGAATGAGAACGGCAATATACAGATGTCTGGAATGACAGCAAACACGTGAAGCACTGTGTGTGAGACAGACGTGACATCTGTTTCTGTATCTCGCATGCTTCAGCATCACACACGCCACAGTGAGAGCATGCAAGACGGGATGATGGCATTCTTAAAGCATTTGTTCTGGTGTCATATCATTAATCATTAGCATCAGTTACACAGCGAGCAGACAAGAGGACAGAAAACATTTCACAGTCACGTTCCACGCTGGAGTTGAATGAAAACGGCTGATGACGGGAGGCGAGAGGGCTCCGTCAGGGTTACACGTTCACGTGGGAGTCTGTGCACTGTCAAATGCTTTCCAAACATATCATAGCCTACGCACATCATGTGACATCTCGGCAATGCCATTTTAACTTTAAACAGTCAGCTCTTAGCACAATGAGAAATGCCAAATGATCATTTTTTTGACATCAAAATGACCTCAAAAGCAAAATGTGGTCATTCAAGTGGACGTCTTCAAGGAAAAAGCTGTCTTAATTTCTCTGTTTTGGTTCAATTGATGAAAAAAATGCGTTCGTTGCCTAATCAGGGTTGGTGTGACAACTCCAAAACTAATACTATAGTCAGTTCGGCTTTATCGCGGTGCCCTCCTGTAAGACCTGAGGGCAACTTGACGGATATGGTAGCAACGCATCACTATCACTATTCATCCTCACAGATAGTCAAGAAAGCACTCGAAGTTCAGAGCGTAGCCAGCCCGATTTTGAACAGAAACTGGAAAAAAATTCTTGATCCTGATTGGTTAATAATGTATCTCACTGTAGCCGATAGGATGTGAGTAAACAAATGAAGGGTTTCATTCATTCATTCATTCATTTTCTGAACCGCTTAATCCTAATTAGGGTCACGGGGAGGCTGGTGCCCATCTCAGCCGACTCTGGGCGAGGGCAGGGTACACCTTGGACAGCTAACCAAGCCATCACAGAGGTTTCATTCAATATGAAAGTATTACGAATTTGGAATTACATATAACTAGTAGCTTGTTAGCAAGCTTGAGTATCTCATAGGCATGTGATGATTCACATGTTGGTTCCATTCACTTTCCAGTAATGCTTTTGGGCAAATAATTGAAATGAAGAAAATTTCATATTAAAAAAGCTAAAACTAAAACATTTCTTTTACAAAAAATTTGTAATAGTTAATTACAAATTGACCTTTTCTTTATTAACCTTTAAGAACATTTAGGAAGGCTGTAGTCAGAGCTAAACATAAAACACTAATTATAAAACTGAATTTTCTTTTCTTTCTTTTGCTTTTGAGAGTTTGTAGCGATAGCTCTGATTTCTTGTTCACGCTGTTTATACGTTTTATCACATAACAGCTCTTTTCCATTTTGGATCTTTTTTGTGTGTGTTTCCACCTGTGGTGACATCAAGTGCATTCCCTCAACTACACGTTACATACATTACCCTAAACAATGGAAATACAATTATAAAACTATTAACATTAATTATGCCTCTTTTTTCTTTATTTGATTTGAAATTCATCATAAATTTGTGTGGCTTTTGAGATCATTTTTTCTTTTCTTTTTTATTTTCATACTTAAAAAAAAAACATAACTTAATTAATTTAACATGTAGTACTTTTGACAATCTGCTTCAATATGTACAAAATTGCTAATACTTGCTAACCAACTTGAGAATGAAGAGTTCAAACTGCACGGCTAAAACAAACATTGCTACATTTTTAAATTTGAACCAAATGAAGTGTGTGCTTACCTCATTGATCTGATCCATAGTTAACATACAGAACCACAAGAGGAGAAGTCAGAGAGAGACAGTGTGTAAGTGAATAGCACTCGGGGGAAGAACAGTGCTTTTTCCAAGTTCAGCAATCATAACGCCACTAGCACAACAAAATCACACACTCAGGGGTATTACGCTATGAGTACAGGATGAGTAAAATGTATAAATGGTGTACACTGGACTGGTACACACACTAATACCACGCCTTCTGGCTATAACAAAGCAGATGGCAGGTTTTTTTTTTGGAAAGCAGAGTGTGTGTATGTAGTTTTGTGTGTGTGTATGTAGATTTGTGTGTGTGTGTGTCGTTAGCCATTATGGATCAGCCCTGGAGGCTATCTAGCCCACAGCATCTCACCTCGGGTCGATCCCAGACAGGTGACACCCCCAAGCCCATACATTATTTACCAGCTCAGTCCTTTTGGTACACTTGTGTTGAATATGACTAATTACGAACTAATCAGGAGAAAGAGAGAGAGAGAGAGAGAGAGAGATAGATAGAGAAAAGAAACAAAAAAAGGACTTAAGGCTACAGTATGTCCACACCAACACAGGTAAATTTGAAAAGGTTGATTTCATGGAAGCACATTCTCCATAGACACTTTGGTTTTTGTACTTTTTAAAAAAATTTCTACCTCCAAACCAAAATGTGAAAACATTTTACATTCAAGGCATTTGGCAGACACCCTCATCCAGAGTGACTTACATTTATCATTTTCATACAACTGAGCAACTGAGGGATTTATACAGCTGAGCAACTGAGGGTTAAGGGCCTTGCTCAAGAGCGAAACAGTGGCACTTTGGTGTTGCTGGGGCTTGAACCCCTACCGTTCGGATCAGTAATCCTGAGTCTCAACCACTGACCCACCACAGTTTTGCATGATGTACGTAACTTGTGCATCATTAATTAAAAATTTCTTGAAAGTCCTCCAAGTATGATAATCAGTCTACCCAAAGTGCGCTTGGATAAACATTGGTGACTAATTTTGCTAGGAAAAACAACCACAAATCTTTGCTTATTGGTTTAACTAACGTACGATTCATTGTAAAAATATCAAAACTAATTTAATTGGGCGGAATGGTGGCGCATTGGTTAGTGGTTATTTGTTACTCACTCTAACTAATGCAAACTTTAACTAATCTGTTAAAGTGTGTGAGTGTATTTTCCATGTCCACGTTACAACACGAACGTCAAAAAATAAGAAGAGAAGAAAGAGAAATATTGAAAACTGAAACTAAAGAGAGCACAAGAGAAGACAGAAAGAGAACTCTCTGGCTAACACACGCCTCAAACTGATGAGTGAGAATGCTTTTTATAATTCCCCGGGTTAGTGTGGACGCAGCCTAAATAAGTAAGTGAAATGTCGAAAACGGCAGATGAGACAATGAAACAAGACAGACAAAGAGATGCAAGAGACGGAACGATGAGGGGAAAAAAAACTGAAGAGACAAAATAAGCAGAGAATAAAAGTCAGAAGTAGAGAGGATGAGACAAGCGGGGAAAGAGAATAAATAAAGAAAAGAAGACGGGAGGAGAAGAAACGAGTCTCTTTAAGGTAAAGAGGGGACGAGACAAAAAGAAAAGAGAAGAAGAAAAGACACGGGTAGAGGACATAACAGACTAAATAAATGAAGACGAGAAGCAAGGACACAAGAAAAAAACGTGAAAGAGACAATAAATAAAGAAGAGAGGGAAAGACACAGGAAGTGACAACAGAGACAAATTAAGTAGAGAAAAAAAGACGAGACAAAAATGTTTAATGCATTTAGCAGATGCCCTTATCCAGAGCAACGCACTTTTCTTTTTTAATCTCATTTATACAGCTGAGCAGCTAAAGGCCTTGCTCAAGGGCCCAACAGTGGCAGCTTGGTGGGACTGGGGCTTGAAACGGCAACCTTCTGATCAGTAATCCAGAGCCTTAACCACTGAGCTACCACTGCCTTCAATAAGTAAAGAAGAGAAGCAAGGACACAAGACAAGTGACAAAATAAGAACAAAGAATACAAACAGGGACAAGAAGAAAAGAGAAGAGAGTAGAGCATGAAATAAAAAGTAAAAACGAGGAGACAAAGTAAGATAACAAACTTTAAAGAGAAGGAACAGGAAGTTCAGAGTAAAAAGATAAATAGAGAGTTTTGTGTGTGTGTGTGTGTGTGTGTGTGTGTGTTGCTTGTCATTAAAATCAATACTTATTGTAAGTGAAAACCATTTGGTGTTAGACACAGCCACATTACGATGTGTGTGTGTGTGTGTGTGTGTGTGTGTGTGTGTGTGTGGAGTACTGCATGACATGTGATAACAAGAGTCCTGATTGTGCGACTAAGAGCAACAGTGCACACATTAGAGACTCTGTGCTTCCTTCTTACAGTGTTCTGCCTGCCAGAGCAAAGGAACAAGGCTCTCTTGGGAATCCTGTGTGTGTGTGTGTGTGTGTGTGTGTGTGTGTGTGTGTGTGTGTGTGTGTGTGTGAGGCATTGGCATACTTAGTGCACAAACTACAAAAACACACACAACATAATGCTAAGCATGAAAGATGGAGAGAGAAACAAAAAGAAAACACGCGAGACACACCACAACTTTGCATGACACACACTCACTCTCTCACTCACTCACACACACACACACACACACACACACACAAGGGTAAGGATGCATTGGACAGAGCTGCTACCTCATACTCCTCCTTAAAGCCGTATCCCTCTGCGCACTTCATCTGGGTGACGTGCTCCAGCAGGTCGGCCACGCGGATGGCCGGGTGGAGCTGACCCGTCTGATAGGGCACGTCTGCCGCCTCGCGTTTCCGGAGAGAGTGTGTGTGCGTGGAGTGAGTGGAGTGCATGGAGTGTGTGGAGTGAGCGTGGGTGTGAGACTGAACCAGGCTGCTGGTGTCACTGGCCACTGTCTGCGTCTCGTCTGAAAGAGAGAGAGATGAGGCATAGCAAGTGTGGTGAAACTCAGAGAACTGGTTAATTGTTTTACTATTACTAATAAGAATATTAACAATAATAACTTGCACAGTCTTTTACAGTGTAATTACTATGTAATAACATGTAATAATCATGTAATAGTGTAGTTAGATTGTTTTTAAGCGTCTGGAGAAGAACACAAGTTGCACTGTAAAAGAAAGTGTCCATTTAGGAAATAAATTTGATTGGACGAAACAACATTGCGAGGGAAGGGGAAGGGGTGAATGAGTGGATGCAGAGGGAGGACCACGTTCCATTTAGATCTTAAAGTATTATTATTATTATTATTATTATTATTATTATTATTATTATTAACATTATTATCATTATCATAATTATTATTTTCTCCTATATCTCCTGTCAACCCTAGTAATCATTTCACCTCTCACATCTATTCGCCATTTGCTTCTCTGGCTCTGAAATTCATTTTTATGATAGGATGAAGCACGGGCACTGTCAGGACGAAAGGAAAAAAAATACAGCAAAGCATGATGTAGATGTGTGACGTCACAACTTCCTGGGCACGGCACAAGCATGGAAACCCTTCATAAATAGTTAAAAAAAATAATAATAAAAACTAAAGAGATGACGTGGCACATTTCTGACTTGATGATGTGACATGCCATGCGAGTTCGAAGCACACGGTGGCACTGGGGTTGATATGGAGGGGGAGTGTAATGTCATGTGTGACAGGAGGGGGGGGGGGACAGGACGGGGGGCCAAATGGTGGACACCTTTTTTTTTTTAAATGGAACAAACAACCT
>JAQMYF010000008.1:4456787-4470026 GCA_030014195.1 Neosilurus mollespiculum
CCAAAGGGTGGACACCTTTTTTTTTTTAAATGGAACACACAACCTCCTTCCCCCAAAACAACAGGCAGACTGAGGAAACTTACCATTAATGGGGACTTTTTAAGCAGATACATTAGAGGTTAAATGTGAAGAAAGAGCGACAGAGAGAAAGGGAAAGAGAAAGAGAATGATAGAGAGAGAGAGAGAGAGAGAGAGAGAGAGAGAGGAGAAGAAAGAGGAGACAGGGTATAAGCAACAATACACCAAAGAGCACTGGCACACTACAAGCTCTGTTTGCTAGCCTGAAAGCCTGTGATAGCGGGGTGCAGATTAAAGGAGTCTAAGGTCATCCAAAAAGGGCGATGAATGAGTTTGGACACACAGCGAAAAAAAGGATTGAAAATGAATTTCAAAAGAGATACAGATAACAGACTAGAGAGAGTATGTATAATAGTTTGAGAGTGTATGTTTTAGCTTTTTCTTTAAATCTTCCTAAAATAACTTCACTTAACCCTTATGCACCGAAGACGAGACGGATAGCATTGAATAGATCGATTTCATATCAGCAACATCCACCGAGCCTGAGGCTCTGACTGTTTTAGTATATACTACACGGGAACATTGCACAAAACACACTAAAATCAGATTTTTACTGCTGATATTTTACATGCTTTAACCGTTACAGACGTGAACTGTGAGAAAGATAAGCGGTCAGTAGGCTAAAAGCTAACCCTACCCATCAGTCCATTCAATCCGAGTTATTTTACAAAAAAAACCCCCAAAAAACAACAAATTTGTAATGAAACTATCTGATAGTAGGAACATTATTTTAAAGAATTAAGCATGTTTTGCACCAAATGCTAGTTTATCTGCCAGCTGTGAGAAACAGGCCTCAGAAAAGAAGCCGTTATGTGTATCTAGAGGGTGAGATTCTCTTCTAACTTAACCAGTTAGCATGTGGATACAGAAGAGAAACTAACTAAAACCAGATTTTTAAGTTTTACTTTTCCATTTTAACGTGCAATAATGATGACCCATCCTGCTTCAAGTGATCGTGAAAAACCGTGAGTATCCGTTGTTTTGATTCAAGCATTATTCACTCGGAATAATGGGTTTCAATCCCCAGATAGCTGACCAATCAGATTGCACCATTCCCATTTAGTATATTTATTATTAAGGTAAACCTGCTGATTTAAATGCATCTACCCCAAACATTCATTAATCTGGAAGAATATTTTTTGTTTTGTTTTTTTTGTTAGATGAGTTAGAATTTACTACTGTACAGGATCAACTATCTAAAGAACTACTTACACAACTCTTGCCAACATCCTTTAATATTTAATAAGATGCACTTTAACATCTCTTTACGTTCTATTCCCATTACGTTGGTGTAACACTATGGTGAAAAACCTAAGGGCACATTTTTGTGTAAAAGTCTGTAATAGAGCAAGGGGTTGGTGGTATGGGGAGGGGGGGTGTTTACTTTATTATTCTATTTCATCATGGGATAAATGAATAAACACTAGCAAAAGAGGAACACAAAAACAAGTGGGGCAGTGGGAACTAGCTAGAGGCAGGCGTGACTTTAAAAAGAATTGAAGAGGAGGTTGCTTTGGGAGGGAGAAGATGGCGGAGGGAGGGAGAGGGGCCAATGATGAGCTTGTTTTTCTCCCCTACATATCGAAAAGTCAAAAAGACATATCTTCACTTTAATGCTTATTCATGCCTGTCAGCAATGAGCTCTTGTTGGGCGGAATAGCTATAGTCGTGGATGCCGATCAAGCTGCGGCTACGAGGCCACACACACCCTCCCCCCGCCCTATAGTCCACTCCCCGAACATCCAGTCCACTTGTCTGTCCATGCATATGAGAGGACAGACAGGATGTGACATCACACGCACGACATGCAACTCGGATGGGATGGAGTGAAGCCCCGTCTGCTGACGGGGATGAAAGGAGGGAGGAAGAGAAGCAACAGGCAAGGTATGGAGATGAGGCAGCCATCTTTATTATTAATAATAAACTGCACTGACTACAAAACACAGTTTCTTCCTTCTCCTTGTTAATCTGACCTATAACCTCTATGTATATACTAGCAGTGGTTATGGAGAGTGCGTACAAAAAGTTTTGTCTCACCTAATATGGCAGTGGGCACAAAGGGGTCTGGCAGGCGTTAATCGGGAAATTATGAAGGTGGCCGATCGGAGATGAGGAAGAGAGATGAAGAGAAGAAGAAGTGTAACTATGACAATTTAGTTTCAGAAATTAATGAAAATAAATACATTAGACTGGTTAACAGAGAGAGAGAGAGAGAGAGAGAGAGAGAGAGAGAGGTCACTGCATAGTTATCACATAATAGCATCTGAGCCTTAGCTGCCTCCCAGTCTCGCCCTCTGGACACACCATCACTATAGTAGTATTAGTAGTACAGTGGTGCACACATGTGGTCTCTCACAAAGCTAATCACAGACAAGCTACAGACTTCTACTGTACTACTGCTAAGCTAAATTAAAAAGCAGTATGTGAGTTTACCTGGGTAATAGGAGTTGGGGAGAGTTGTGCTCAGTGTGTTTGTCTTCACCGTTAGAGAGCAAGGAGACGATCCAGCTACAGGACAACACACACAACACGTTACCTCCATACTAAATTGCTACAGCTAGCACATTGTTTACTTCAATAAAAAACAGTTTTTGTATATAATATTATACACAATGTTATTATAAGCTGTTAGTTCTAGTTCTGCTGTTTTTCCTGTTCCTGTAACGAACAGCACTTCTGAGTCAGCCCTGATACTGACTACTATGTTTTACTTGTCAGTGTTAGAACCAGGGTGGCACGGTGGCGTAGTGGTTGGCACATCCGCCGCACAGCAAGAAGGTCCTGGGTTCGAGTACCTGGCTCGGCGAGGACGTTTCTGTGTGAAGTTTGCATGTTCTCCACGTGCTTACATGGGTTTCTTCCGGGTACTCCGGTTTCCTTCCATATAGGATTAAGCTGTTCACCAGATGAATGACTGAGATAGTGAGTGTTTGAACCATTTGACTCTCTTTCGCCTTAACTACTTACATTAGATAGTATTTAATAAAACCTCTTCTGAGTCTGCTTCCTTCCATTACCCATTTATACTCATTGTACCCTTGATTTAATACTTTAAGGCACTACCAGTGACTTCACCTGACCAGATTTAGCAACCACGACACTCCCTAAATTAATATGCTGTCTAAAGACTTTGAATTTGAATATCTGGCAACTTTAAATGATTCTGGGCAAATGGCTTGTGAATACACAAGTATCCTAATCACAATAATCAGGACAAAACTATTTGCTATTCAGGGGCCTTTAACATTTTTTATTGAAATAGATTATGATTATAATAGAATGCATTATCATTTCCCCACAATTGCAGTGTCATTCTTTGGTAAATATAAAGGAATAAATAATACATTTATATACTAAACGCAAAATTGTTTCCATAGTAACGATTTATACAGTAGCGTACACTCTACAAGAGTACACACCATCTGAACCAACATGAAAAATCGAAATTATACAATTAACAAGCCTGGTGGTAGGGTGCTGGCTTACTGATCCAAAGGTTGGGGGTTCAAGCCCCAATATCACCAAGTTGTCACTGCTGACCACCCAGTGCAGCTAACTGGCTTATCAAAGCTCTAATTAGGATTAAGTGGTTCAGAAAATGAATAAATGAATATAATCAACAATTTTGTGCCGAAGTCGTGATAGCATAGAATGCGAATAGTCCTCGAGATGGAACGTGGAAAGGATTACTCAGTTCAACAACATCGACCTAGCATGAGGCAGATAACTGTTTCAGTACATACCATATGGGAACATAAGCAGAAAAATTCATACTAAAATAAAATTTTTAGGTTTATTGCCATTAAATTTTTAAAATCATGATGGATGCAGGTGAGCTCCATGTGCTCCATGTGATTTCTTTTACTTTATTTTATAGTTTTAGTGGATATTACAAGGAAACATAAAGAAAAGCTAATTAGAACAATATTTTGATCCTTTCTCTCTCTCTCTCTCTCTCTCTCTTTTTTTATTTTACACATTTTTTAACCATTACAGAGGCACATCAGGAGAGCTCTGTGTAGCTAACAGCATCTTATCAGAGTACTCATTCAGGACACTACACGGAAACTTAATTACATTGCGCTCCCTAACGGTGTTTTAGTATATAGGATACAGAAACACACACAAAAAAACAAACTAGAACAAGATTTTATGGTTTATTTTTCCAGTTTAAAGCATGATCACATTAAAGCTTCTCAAAGTGACCATGACAAACCGTGCGTGTCTGTCATTTTGATTTGAGCACAGGAAAATATTTTTTGATCCTGAGATTGGAAGGAGTCTCCAGTGCGAGTTCTTTGCAAGACGCTACTGAAAAGTCATTTACGTATACATGCATACGTTTATAAAAGAGACAAGAATTGGGTTGAACAGTCCTGTATGTGAATGAACAAAAGTTCAGTAAGTTTCTGATTTGCCAGATGTTCCTTCTGTCCTGGTTCCGCGTCACAATCTGTGTTTGTGTTAGCAGAGCTTAACCCACTCACACACGGCAAAGCCGGCGTCGGTGTCAACGGATCGATTAATCCGTCTAAAGCTGCATCACAGACGGCTATCTGAGGACACGTCTGGGGGGCCCGGATAAGACACCAGGTGTCTCAGTGTGTGTTTGTGTATGTGGGTGAGCTTAATATAAGTGGACTCACAGCGGCTGTTCAGGTTGTGAGTGTCCATGAAAGAAAGGGCTTCATCGCAGTTAGTGCCCTGCTCCGTGTAGCTCTTGTCCATAGAGTTCACCATCACCGTCATCTCCTGCCGAGTGCTGCTCAGCGTCTCCTTGCGCTTCTTAGCCAGTTTCCTTCGGAAAAAGAAAACAGATATTTGTCAAATGTGAAGCTAAACAGTAATTCGCGAAAGACATTTTAACCTCTAAAATCCTCAGTATGCTAAACAGTGGTTTCCATGGAACTTCAATCAGGTTAATACGGAAAAGTAAAAATAACAATTGAATACACAAAGCATTTCAGTGCACACAACTAAAATAGAAAAAGGGAGCATTATTCGAACCCTGAACTAATCAACAGGGCAAATCAGCATCAGAGTAATCAAAATAGAAGACATAATGATCTTCGCTTGATTGAGAGGGAGAGGCAACAGTCACAATTAAATTGTAATACAATTACAATCAATACCCCACCAAGACCCTTGTGGGAACCAGGCTCTTTGTAATTACAATAATACCGCTTCAAAAGTACTATTTCTCTCTGCACGGATTGTAGATCATCTCATACATGCATATTGCTGGCTTAGAAATGAGACGAATAAATACCACAGCGAGTGTATCAGGTAGCGATGCAAAGCCAAATGGTTGTCGCTGGGGACAGCAAGACGAGGGAAACCTAATCGAATTGTACTCCGGTGGATCCATACCTATCAGACGCTAATTCGGTTGAGCAGCCTTTGTTTCCCAGAGGCTCTGATACGCAAGGAAATGCAAAAGAGGTAAAATTATCTGTCCGATCTGTGGGAGCGGAAATTACGAGATGGGAGGGGCTCCAGGCCTGAGGCTATGAGATTTGGAGCACTTTGTCCTCAAGGGATAGACACTAACCCGATTTAGAGAAGTGCGGAGAGTCACGCCAAACCACAAAGTGTGGCCATGCTGGAAGTTTGTACCAGCCGCAGAGCACATTATACGCTGAGCGTCTGCCAAGCCAAAGCGATGGGCAATGCTGGATCAAATATCGAGCATGATGGATGAGAAAGACCTGCAGTCTTATCGTTCTCAGAACTACTGCAAACGACTTACAGATTTTAATTCTTTTTAAAAAAAACATCTTAGATACATGAACTTTAGGGGTGTAGCATGATGCCAGTATCTGTACCTGTATCGGAATGCTGCTGCAAGTAGCTGTACATAGATTTAAAGTGGGCATGAACCCCGTGAGACACTGGGGTAGAAAAGACAGCAGTGTTCAACTGGACCATGTTGCATCACAGAGTAAGAAACTTTAAAGGAAGTGTGCAGCAAAGATGAGGATGGATGCAGAGATGCAGAACTATATACACTTTATTGAGGAACTGAGGCAGTGAAATTTAAAGCACTGTTATGTCACCATGACAGGTAAGCACAGGGAAAACATGGGCACTTAACATAAACACAGCAGCAAAACTAAAACACGGCACACAGAGATCATCAACAGAGCTTACTGATATACAGAATGCCGAGAATACGGCATATGAACCAACATAAATGCTGTTGCTGGTGTTGACGTCTAATGATTCCCACAAAGTTCATTTATATAGGCCTCTGATCAGCTGCTTAGCCGCCGGCATGTATGGGCAATCACTGGTGCACTGAGCCTCCTGGGACAAGTTGTAAGCGCGCTGTAGTTCTTCCGCCTTGTAAATGCAAAACTGATAGAAATGAGGTTTGTGCTGCTAGAAGAGGTGGGATGTGTAATACGAGGTGGGAGTTGAGAGGAGACTGTGACAGAAACCTCTACCTGCACTCTCTCTCTCTCTCTCTCTCTCTCTCTCTCTCTGTGATGGACAGAGACGAGAAAATACTCCAGACTTTCTAGACTCCTGGCCATTAACTTGCAGTATATGAAATCTCAATCTCCCAACAATAGTTCAGCGCTTTTGTTGTGACATTTAGGTGCTGCCGGTAAGACTTCTATTAAAAAGAAATAGTTTGCCCACAAGTGGCGCAACAAAAAAGTGTTCTGCCAATTATCTGGAGATTGCTAGTTTAAACCCCTCTGATGTCACATTCATCTGTGGCCAGGAGTACCAGAGAGCATGGCCATGCTCTCAGGGAGGTAGGGAGGATGTGGAATACTTTTTCTAGCCAATCACGAGCATCCGTGAGTTCATGCATATAGAAGTGGGTAAATAGTGTGCTGTGCTGTCCATGCAATTGCAAGAGTACTAATACTGAGGCTTCTACTTTCATCTTCCTCTATAAAAAAAATCTTATTTGCTATTTGTTTACATCCATAATGTACTCTACTCTGTCCCGTCTCTGAGTATCCAGTGCTCACTGTGTCACCTGTGGCTATGTTTGACAAAAAGACAGGGAGAGGCTAATGAAGAGTGCTTGGCATGCCGTTCTCTCTCTTCCATCCTGTTTATTTCATTTAGCGCACGCCATAGCCATATGGTGACACTTCCCCCGCAGCCTAGATCTGACGCCACCACACGAGCCTAATAAATGAACAGTCACCACAAAAGCAAGTGTGACAAGCAAACGCATTGCGTTCGCTCTGATTTAGCACAAAGCAAAAAAAAGCATCCTGTGTAATAATCTGAGCCAGGGCCAAAACAAAAAACAAAAAAAGAAAGAGCAAGGAAAACAGCGCGATTGTGGAGAAGAAATATTGATCATGTGCTGGAACTGAGAATTTGAGCAGACTGGTCTTTCCTCTGCGAAACAGCCCCTACTTTATCAACGTTCCTTCATTCTCCGTGTCTCTCTCCTCTCTGCTTGTGTGTGCGGTAAACGAGAGAGACGTGGGGTTAGCAGCGTGGGACACACAGATCTGCTACTGTTTGCTTGGCGGTGGGGGGCAACACGGAGAGATGTGGGAAGCAGGGAATGCTCTGTGCTCCGGCACACGCTGTGCACGACTCTGAAAATTAATCACTCCCCCATTCCTAACTCATTTGAAAGGAGAAGAGGAACGACAGAGGGAAACTGAGAAAAATGTGTTGTACATGTGCTAATAGTACAACCCAGTGAAAATCATCAGTAATGCAATGCTACTCAAATATTATGTAATAAAATTTTAAATTTACATTTTGGGACTTCACTTTAGTCCACTAAATCCAACTTTAATGACTAACAGCAGCTCAAGTCAAAGTTAGAATAGATGCTATATATGATTGTTTCCATCTGGATTAACTCATAGATTTAGGCACGGCCTAAAAAGGCAGAGCTGCCGATATATATTTCTATATTAAAAAGTGTCCGAGGGTGGTGTTATAAGAGTAGCGCGGCTCCTTTAAGAGCTCAACTGTTTCTGATTGTGCCCACGTTATCATCAACTTCATCCCTGGAGGAAATAAATAAATAAATCTCCTCAGCGCTTCCCGACTACAGTCTGAAGAGAAAGCAGGAAAGCTTAACACTGAGTTTTGTTTTCATCGCCTTTCATTCACTGATTTCATTTGTATCGCTTGTCTTGTTAGTTTAATTATCCGTTTAACAAGTTCATGTTTCTTTCTCCCGTTCATGTTTTGTGTTGTTTTTCTAGACGAAAGTCTGTCTGCCTACCTGAGCGAGATTGTTTTTTTTTATTCGGTATGAGTCTAAGCAGTGGTGTATGAGCCTCTATTTTTTGGGTTTCAGTTCCGTTATTAAAAATATTTTTTATACTGCCGGTTGTCATGCAACTCAGTGATACAGTATATCACAGCCAGTAAGCATTAACTCAGCAGTTTTATCGGGTTGTTCAGTGGATAGTCCAGTGCATACCTATGGTGCTCCACTCAGGAGCTCTGCTGTCAGGACTTTAAACAAATCCAAAGTTAAAGGGTCAGTGAGTAATTTTAAAAAGTGTTTCCAGACCTAGAACAATCATATAATTTTAAAGATATATTAAAAATGCATGATGTAAAGCGTTTTCATTAATGAATCTGCAATTTTTTATGCCATTTCAGGACTATATTTCTTTCTTTCTGGCCCTGAAATTAGCTTTACTGATTTTCCCATAAAAGACATCTCAAAGCATATGTAGTTTCAGCACACTGAGATTCCTAACCAGCTAAGCAGAATTAATTCTTTTTATCCGGGGTTTGGCTTTGTGACAGTGGTAAAATACCTGCTTGAATACCTCCAAACATTTTTAAATGATCAGCATGATCATGATCAGCACGAGTGAATTCATTTCCATCTCTGATCTGAAACGAACACCAGTGTGGATATTGTTAATTTGTGGAATGGTGATTATGTCCTTGCTTACTGTAAGCGGATCTGCACGCTTAACCAAAACAAAAGCGTGTCCATTATAGCCACATGGTCCAGGGGAACAGTGGGGCATTGTGGGGACCGTGCTGGGCGGGAGGGGGAAGATGAGTCAGACCCAGCAGCGAATAAAAGCTTGACTCAAAGACAACAGGCACTTTGAGTTATGAGTCAAAGGCCGGTCTAGAACATGAGGGAGCTTTACACTGGAAATGAGGGAGCCATATAATAATGGCCAAGCAGTTTTAAAAAAGCTGAGCATTAAGAAGCCTAATTACTGCCTTCTCTAGACGTTAATGGCGTTATTGTCAATGTGTAAGTGGTTCTAATTGGCCAAGAGACCAGTTATCTTATCTTAAGAGCCTAGCAGAGGTTTTAATAATCAAATTAAAAACACGTTTTAAAAAAACACAAGGACTGAAGCTTGGATTGCGTAGTCCAAAGAAATATTACGCACTCACTCACTTTCACTCACTCTTTTGCTGACCCGCTTAATCCTACTAGGATAGTGGAAAGTCTGGAGCCTACCTCAGCCGACACTGGACAAAGGCCGAGTACACCCTGAACACCTTGCCAGACCATTGCAGGGCAACACACACACATACTTTCATCGAAAGTATGAATCGAGCCATTCACTTTCACACTCACATCTAGGGGCAATTTGGAACAGTCAGTTAGTCTAATGCGCATGTCTTTGGACAGTGGGAAGAAACCAGAGTACCCGGAGGAAACCCCATGGAAGCACGGGGAGGACATGCAAACTCGCCTGAGAGCCCAAGACTCAAACCCAGGACCTTCTTGCTGTGGGGCAGACGTGCTAACCACCGTTAGCTGCCCACTTTTCGCAATATAATCTATACGAAAACATTTACTGGTACTATTTTCAAAACTTGGATTCTTACTGAAACCACTCTGAGATCCAGACCAGGCAGTTACTAAGGATGAATAAAAAACAAAAAAAGAAAAGCTAAACACACTGCACAGCGACTTGCGTTAATAATAAATGTGGTCCTTCTTTGACCAACAAGCTTCATATCAGCCTGCTCATTCGCACACCCACGAGCATCATATATCTGCTTACTTATTGAAACCCACAAGCTTTGTGTTTGGCTGCTCATTTGCACCCATGAGCATCATATCTAACTTCCCGCCTGCTCCTGCAGAAAAACAAAACCTCCCACTTAAATGACTTTTTTTCAATTTTTTATTTTTTTGCATTCCATGTGATCCCTATCCTGACACATACCTTTAATTCACAACCAGAAAAAAACAACAACCCCAAAGCAATGACATCTCCTATTCATAACTGTTTAAAACAAAATCTTTTCTTATATTCACGTCCACCCCGATGAGTCACCACCCTGAACTAGCTAGTGGTGCACCGCTAGCTAGCTAGTTCACTGAGAACTGACAGAAAAGTAGTGGAGACCGTGAGCTAAACAAAAGCAGTAAGACGAAACAAAACAACAGGCAGCGGATAAACTGACAGAGAGATAAGGGGCGAGAGCCGAGCTAGATCTTAATTCACCTGGGCAGAGAAGAGAGATGAAGAATGAAAGAGAAAGGGAAGGTTATCTCGGTCTTTCGTACTCATCCTCTAGACTCTCCATAGTCGACTAATTCCATTTTCTGCGGTGAGCCGAGTTCATGCGAGTCTTTCTTTTCCTATATCTCTTTTCTTTGCTCTTTCTTCAAATCCATCATGAGCTGTATCTCACCCACCCAACTTAACCTAGCACTCCATCTCCTCATCTCTCTCTCTCTCTCTCTCTCTCTTTCTCCCCTCTTTCCTGTCTATCCTTGTCTCTGGGTACACACTTCAGCTCAACTTCATTAGCCTCTTGTTTAATGATAAGCTGTGTGTGTGTGTGTGTGTGTGTGTGTGTGTGTGTGTGTGTGTGTGTGTGTGAGTGTGTGTATGGAATAAAATAAGGTGTGGGGGGTGTGTATGTGCAAGGTCAGGGTGTTCTATCCTGGAGAAGAGTTCGTTATCTGGTGAAGAGGAGCTGAGGGACAGAAAGAGAGACGACCAAGTTGTAAACAGCAGGATTCTGTACAGAGAGATGGATAAGACTCGATAAGATACTTTTTTGACATCCTCTTCTATCCCTCTATCTCGTTCACTGTGTTTCTCTCCCTCTTTCTTGCTCTGATCATCAGCATGCTCAGGCTGTCTGGGAAACAAATGTGTTTGCCTTGTTCCAATTAGTGTGGCGTGTGTTGTGGCTCGGCACTAAAGCATGTTCGCTTAATGAAAGTAGTCGAGCTGTGGGCAGCGTCCTCTAAACACTCTGCCACTCGTGGTGCCAGCGCACTTATTGAATCCGACAGGACCCAATAGCAGAAGACGAGGCTGCCTTTGTTCTTATTAGGTGGCGGGCTGCACGACACAGGCGTCTCTCTTAACCCCCGCTTTGCATGAGCGAGACAGTCCTATTGCCCCTAGTTACGTCTCCTAATCGCATCCTTCCCAGCTTTCCCTGGGCCTCGGCGAACAGCGCACACGTGTCAATCAGCTATACGGCTGGCTGGGACGAAGAAGGCTGCCGTGTCAATCTCACTCCCAGCTCTGGGAAGAAGCTGAGAAAAAGGAAGGTGTGATTGGCACGCTTTCGACGTGGGCGCATCCCCGTAAACGTCAAGCCTCCGCCAAGCTCCTAGCTATCAGCCGTAATAGGTGGGATGAGTTTCAGCCAGCTCCCGAAGCAGCAGGCATCGAGTTGCTTCCTCCCTCTTCGTTTCGCTGCCTCTGGGAGCGCTTGGGTTACTCGCACGCATGCAGGATGGTAAAGAGCAAAACAGTGTAGTGTAGCAGTCATTCATCAATCACCAAGTCTGACAAACGAGGTCAAATCAGCATGCAGCTAACATGAACCATGCAGGAGAGGGAAAAAAGAAAAAAAAAAAAAAAACGGATGAAGAACGATGGAATAACAGTTTCAATGAAATAAATCATCTGAAGTGGTGTGATGTGGATGCCAGGGTTTGGAATGAGATGACAGGCTAATTCTGCTTTGCTCGTGCCTGTGATGGCCGTCTGAGAGATTAGACAGAATTCCCAAAGAGGATGGGGAGAAAATATTCCGAGCTTCCCTCACCAGTCAGTCACAGGCAGAGCAAAAGAGTTAGCTTCCTAACTGTGAGCGTGTGTTAGTTTGTTTCTCAGAACAATGATGGAACAGATGTAAAATTAGTGGGATATCAAGGTCCCCAAGTAGAAACATCGCTTGGGAGGAGACAGGCATTTCAGTATCAGATTTATTTTTATGCTTTTTCCAAAATGAAGTAATATTAAGATCAGACTAATTGACTTTGGTGTCATTTACTTAAGAACCAATCTTATCAGCAGCTAATAATCTGGATAATGAAACCTGATTCAAGCATAGTGTTTATTCTGAAAGCTAATATTCGAAACTTTGACATACGAAGCATGGAAGCTGTAAAATGCCTGTCTGCAGGAGGACCGTAGAAGAACTACGTCTAATCATGCAGGGAAGAAGCGTACAAGTCTTGTTGGAAAAGGACAAATGTACTAACATTGTACAAAGGTGTTTACTTACAGGTAATAAGTGTAGGAGTGATAGGTTCTTCTGCCGAGTGAGGTGGTGGTGGGGTATAAGCAGTGGAAGGGGGGGGAAGGGGGGGATGGAATGAAAGGAAAGAAAAAGTAAAAAATATTAATGCTCAAAAAAGAGATATAAAGATGAACAAAAGCAGACATGGTGGCATACATGTATGACAGAGAGAGAGAGAGAGAGAGAGAGAGAGAGAGAGAGAGAGAGAGAGAGAAAATTTGGCCTCGTGTGTCAGGAGAGCTACGTTGATTACTAAGTGCGTCTCAGGCATGCTCACTGCGTCGCTGCAAATAAAATACACTACAAACGTCAATAGAGTCATCAGACTCTCAAAAAGTAATACAGCCACCAGCCTGAACCTTTTTTTCCTTCAGAGCTGAACTTTAATTTAATCCAAGACACCCAGGACACCAATTAGGGTGATGCCTTAGACAAACTTGTGCTTCACTCTTTGGCAATTTACCCAGGGCTTTGGTTTAAATAAAGGCAGTAATTATTCCTACTGATGTATACTCAGTGAATACCAGGCAAGCCTCTGAGAGCAATGAGCCGCAAGCATTTAAAATAAGCATTTTTAAATAAGCATCACTGATAACAGTGCAGGGCAGTGGTGGCCCGGTGGTAGGGTGCTGGATTACTGATCCCAAGGTCAGGGGTTCAAGCCCCACTGTCACCGGG
>JAQMYF010000008.1:4486003-4499733 GCA_030014195.1 Neosilurus mollespiculum
CCACAAAAAAAAAAAAAAAAAAAAAAAAAAAAAAAAAAAAAAAAAAAATAACATCTGTATTCAATATTTTTAAAAAATAAAATTGGCTTAATCATACTCAAATATTTATTGTATCTATAAATAGTAAAATATAAAGAGCATATTTAATAATAAAGTTAATAAAGATAATAGGGATATCTTAATTAACAAATTTGATTAACTAATTAATTAATTGAGTGATTAACTGAAAAAAGGAGGCTGAATATTTATACCCAGATCTGAGTTCAGCTAATTATCAACATTAATTATTTAATTTAATGCTGTGATTTTATTTAGGCTCAATTTATACACAGTACATTTCGTCATTACATACTTTTTTATACATATTGCTTAGTTTTGTACTACTTTCTGAGCAGACCATTGTTTGTACCTGACTATTAAAAACCAACCGTCTGTACATCAAGATTAAATTATCTTTAAGAGGTGAAAGATTCGGCCGCTGAGAAGATTTACAACAAACAGCACAATATAAGGAGTGGCATAAAATTTCTAAACTATTTAGCGAGTCAAACAGTGGGTAGAGGTTCATGACTATGGGTGTTGTATATCTTGTGTTAAGTGATCACGTGTGTTAAGTAGCGTACAGCTCCAGTGTATGATTATTTAGCAGGTTAATTACAAGACAACTTTGATTCTTCAATGCAGCCTACAAGACTGCTATATTTCCAGAAGATATGGGAGGTCATTTCGAGTGCCTGTGTCATGCTAGTTAAAGCAGACTCCTACATATTTTCTCTGTTAAGATCATATGTGATTTTTGCCATCTTTTGGAGTTACTTTTACTGAGAGTTTGGGCAAGCCAGCCTTGCAGTGGTTAGCAGCTAGCGGAATGAATGTTGACTGATGCTAATCTGACCTTTGGGCTGGCTAATCTGTAATAAGTCTGGGTTTGTTTGGACTTGCTAGCTAAAGGTTATCTGTGACTATAAAGAGCAAGGTATATAAATATACTGTAGTTAATGAAATTACCAAATTCCACATTTATATGTGGCTGAAGCCGACCGCTGCCCTTTTCCTCGGTTTTCTCATTAAATAAAAATCTGAAAGAGCTGAAAAGATTTTTTTTGTTGTTGTTGTTGTTGTTGCTTGAAGCATCTCTATATTACAGTATGGTCCGACCCTTACAACTCAGCAAACATCACCGAAGGGTGCCTCTAATAAATAACCATGACACAACAAGCCTTTATGCATTCATGAAGACTGAAACTTCTGGCTAACTCTATCATTATGCGTCCTGCATCTCTTTTATATGTTGGCATCAGTCACTGGGCCTCCTGTGGCTAAGTGCTGAGTCCTCCTGTTTAGAAAAGAAATATGATCTGATGAAATATTTATTCTGGTAAGGCTGTGCATCTGAGAAACTGAAGTCAATTAGCACCTGGTCTCATAGTGAGGTTAGAGGTTAGAGGCAATGAGGGCATAATACGGCAGGTCTATATACTGATTACAAATAATTGAGAGAGAGAGAGAGAGAGAGAGAGAGAGAGAGAGAGAGAGAGAGAGCGCCAAAGGAGCAACTTTTACTGTATAATGAGATGATAGCGATCATTAGAAATCATGTTACTGACCACCATCTCAGTGTTTTATCCAATATATTGATGTTTCATGACCTGAATGCGCCCGATTTTTACTGGCTTCCACTCGCTGCTCATAAATCACAATTAAATAACTGACTGTGGGTCAATATCACAGATTGCATTTTGAAACATTTAATATTTTTTGTTTAATAAACTTTTTAGTAAGTAATCCTGCTCTGTCCTGTTCGGATTTATCACCAAAATGTCTCCGCAGGGTCCTGAAGAAGAGACCAGTAATGCATTAATGAGATTGAGACTGATACTCTGATACTCCACTCTGATACCAATATCTGACAGCATGCTATAATGTGTAACATACACCTGCTGTATTTTCACAAAAAAATTGCCATGAAATGAGCAAACAACACGCAGTAAAAAGTGAATGAAGAAAAACTGCTGCATATGAGGGCACTTCAACTCAGCGAGCACTGATCACTGAGACATGTACACTGCTGGACTACACTGTGTTCACAAGACAAGACACAAATCCACAGCACCTTGTGCTAACTTGTAACTCGGGCCTTGCATCATGTCATAATGGTTTTGGGTTCAAATCTCAGCCAAGGGCCTTCCTGTGTGGAGTTTTGCATGTTTTTCCCCTTTGCTTGTTAGGGTTTTTCACCAGGTACTCCGATAATTTGTTGGGATGGGAGCAGAAGCAAATAAAACACACTAAAAGGAGATTTATATGGTTTATTTGGTTTTTGCTATATGGTTTATTTCACTTTTCATAGTGTACTCCAAAAGCATGTGTGACAGGTACAAGAGTTGTGTATCGGTGTCTCATAAAGTCCCTTTAAGAGTGTGAGTGTATACTATATGGAAACACAAGGAAAAATAACCTAAAACAAGATTTTTATAATTTATATTTGTTAACCATGACAGATGCAGGTCAGGTGAGCTCCGCGTGTTAAGCTGAACTCGTGTTCGTGTACATACTACAAGGGCGGCAGGGTGGCGTAGTAATGAACACATGCACCTTACAGAAAAAAGGCTTGGGTTTGAGTCCCAGGCTTGGGCTTTTTTGTGTGGAGTTGCCCCGTGCATGCATGGGTTTACTCCGGGTATGCCGGTTTCATCCCACAGTCCAAAAACATGCAGATTTAGGCTAGCTGGCTGTTCCAAATTATACCTAGGGTGCAAGTGTGAATGGTTCTGTGTGTGTTGCCCTGTGATGGTCTGGCAAGCTGTTCAGGGTGTACCCCACCTTTGCCCAGGGTTGGCTGAGATAGGCTCAAGCCTCCCCGCGACCCTAATACGATTGAGAGGTTCGGCAAATGAGTGAGAGAAGAATTAGTATATACTACACAGAAATGTAAATACACCACGCTCCGTCAAGATTTTTTAGGATCCTTTTTTTTTTCTTTTACTGTAAACTTTGCTGTAGATTTTTATTTTATTATTTGTATATTAGCAAGTTAGTATCTTTACTTTGACTAATGTTTCCAAACATTAGTTTTCCTGCAGAAAATGAAATGTTAAATTAAAAAAATGTTAGTACAGTATGTCAATAAAGAAAGCAGCATATTAAGTATAAGAGACCACTTTTCAGATAAAAATATAATAAAGGCTGCTACGGTTTACATTCAAATAAAGAATCAAGTGTGAGAGTCAACATTTCCAGGAGAACTGGGGCTGGTTCTGGAAGATACCCGGTAGATACTGTACTTGTAAAACTGCACAAACTCGACCTGATGCTACAATATTTTTAAACAAAAAGTCATCACACCTCATATTGAATTAGTTTCATTTATTACTGTACATAAAAATTACTGTAGAATTTGTCTTGAATTTAATGTAATTATTTATATATAAATTTAAAGCCATCTTTGTTCTACACCATTCCTTTGCATGTGCTTAAGACTTTTGCACAGTACTGTACCACACAGAAACACAAGAAAAAACAAACCAAAACAAGATTTTCATGGGTTACTTTTCCATTTCAAAGTGTATTAATAACACTCCAAGCTCCAAGCACTATCCACTCCTGAGATGGGGACCAATCAGATAATGCCGTTCCCATGTATTAATGAAATATATTAGGTTAATCCTTCTGGTATCAGTGTTAATATCAGTATTGACTAAAACTCAAAATCTGTACGTTGATGTGAAACTTGTTCTCAGAGAACATGGGGTAGCAAAACATCAATATTAGATAAAAGCAAAGCTTCCTTGCATCGATTTAAATTTAAAGAACCACGGGATCCGTATGACAACAGCCAAGAAATTGTGTTCATACAAAGAACTCTTAATCTTTGCTATTTCAGACATTGAAACCGATGCATATTTCCAAATCTAATAGTCTTCTTGATGAATGCTAAAGGTCTCCCTAAAAGCTTGTGTGGGCAAGCTGAGTTATCAATAAATTTGTTCCCGTTTCTACAACCGAACTACGTTCCTCTTCCTTCTGTTACCGTGGAAACAGATCTCAGGTTTACCCATTTTTATATTAAGAACACTTAATATTCTCCATAACTGCACAAAAGGAAAGTGAAAGGTCTCACATGATGTCTGGGCTTCTGATGTATTGGCAGGTGTGTGTGTGTGTGTGTGTGTGTGTGTGTGTGTGTGCTGTCATGCATTATATGGTGGATATAAAATTACCCCCACCCTCCTAAAGCCCTGAGGCAAAATGGAGATCGCCAATGGCTACAAAGATCCAAGGATGGATGCTACATGCTCTCTTTGCTCCCACTGTTAGCTTGTTCTTGTTAATGTTGAGGAAAAGAGGAAAGGTATTTTATCAACAACATTCCACACACACACACGGTGATTAAAGTACATGCGCATGAGAAAAAAATTACATACACACATGGGTGTGTGTGTTTGTGTGTGTGTTGGCCCTGTGATGGTTTAGTGAGCTGTTCAGGTAGTGTTCTCAGCTATAAGAAATAGTGTAGACAAAAGCCGGGAAAGTGTACATTCCGTGATTTTTAACTGTGCCATTATTTTGCAATCGCTTCTTGCATTTCGCAATGAAATCCAGCGGAGCCTCCCACTTATTCTACACCCCAGCGCCAGACTAGAGTCAAGCTCAACTGGGTCTTCTTTCCCCACTAATTCAGCCAAGCCTGTCCGCTTGGCTGTGGTTTCGCTAGATAGTGGGTAGGGACATTGGGAATCTCGTTCATCCATTCATGCGCGTCACTGATTAGATGACGAGGCATTTGGCTACCTTGCTTAATTAAAGGCAAATTTCTCGGTTCGCAGGTTCCAGACACGATCATGTTTCCGGTACGGTCCGGTCCGGTTGTTTGACTTCTAGACGGGCTCGAGATTCATGTTTTACCTCATCTGAAAGCTCATACTTTAAACTTTTCCATGGTAATGTCAACTCAAAATTCATCTTCATCAGCATGTGACTCATTTTGCCTAAACCGGTCACATTTTTAAAAAAGACTAAAAAAAAAAACCTCTCAAATATTATTAGACTATTAGATAAAGCAATATTTTGGATAATTGAACCGGAGGCACCTTTTTTTGTATTTATTTCATATGAAAATGGAAACACAACCATGCTAAAAGAATAAAGTGCATTATATTATAAAATGGGAAAAAATCATTCAGTGGTTACTCAGACTAGACACTATTAAAACAAACAAACAAAAAAAAGTAGGTAAAAGTGTAAAGGAAACGAAATGAAGACGTCTTCCAAATCACTAAATACAAATCTCATCAGCAACTGTACATTTAAATCCATTTATGCTAAATGTTTGCCGCGTACGTCCTTGTGAACATTACTACAGTAATGATTATACATTAGACCAAGAGCTTTTATATAAAAGTTCTGTGGCTTGCAGCGAGACCGATCAACATCAACAACTAAACAGCGTAATTACCAAATAAACAACCGAACTGTCTTCATTACAGGAAAACAAACTTCCTAATGCCTAATGATTATGTGCTTGCTTGCCTGAGCGGCGCTGACATGCGCCTCAGACCCCTCTCTGTAGACAGGGTGACGCCATCCAACCATTCGGTTATTTGCCTAATTCAGCATGACACGAACTCACCCAAAAGAAGATAAAAATACAGAAATAAACAGTGACAAACACAAAGGCCGTCTGAGGAATGAGGTGTTCTGGCGCATTAGGTGTTAAATTAGCAGCAGCACTATTTACGTAGTGTAATGACTATAAAATATGCCCTGAAATGAGAGTTATTCTGAACATGCAGGCCTTTAGGCACTAAGTGCAATCATAAACATGCACCATATGCTTCAACGCTCTCATGTATAATCTAAAAAAAAAAAATTGTGCAGACGATTGGGTTTGACATGCCGTCTCGCTTGATGACATCAGCTAATCCTCAGAGGAAGTCAAGAGCGCTTCTGTGGTTCTTCCTGTGGTGGCCGAGGGCCAAGCGGCACCGGGGAGGAAGAAATATGCTCTCACATTCTCGAACCTGTCGCTCTCTTACTTGAGCTTGACATGATGCCTCCCTGCGGCCCTATGACTAATTGATTAAAACCACTGACTGTGCAGAGAGCTGACACACTGCTCCTGCGTCAGGGGAACGAGCGAGAGAAAGGAACGAACCACAGAGCACCTGCTTATGACCCCAAACTTCTAGTGAGGTCAAAATTTCCAATATAGAAAGATCAAAAGGAGGAAATTAACCATACTTTGATGTTCAAAATTCCATAAAAAAATAACCATACTGAGCATTTTATTAAAAGAAGTCAAAATTAAATATTTCACTCACTCATTTGCTGAGCCGCTTTTTCCTATTTGAGTCGCCGAGAGACTGGAGCCTATCTCAGCCAACCCCAGACTAAATGCTACATTAATGATACTGTACCTGTATTTAGGTCATTTGAATCCAAAAGCAAGTATCTGATTTTGTTGACTCTGGACTATCGCATTCCCTTATGAGTAAACATCTTCAGATATGAGAAGAGCGTCTGTATCTATTTCCATAAATTTAGCTTATATCGCTAATAAATGAGGTAGAGATATGACATATTGAGTGTATGCACAATGGAGCACGGCAAACAAGCATACAGTGCACAGCCAGAGTGAGTGTCCAAATGATGCAATCTTGGTTATGCAGAGCACAAATAATGTACTTTGCATTTTTAAAGGGGAGAGTGAGTTAATTTCAGGTGCAAGCCGAGGTGTCATCCTGAATTACACACTACCATTTACCTTATTGAATCTACAGGTCTCTAGACTGTGGTTATAACAACGTGTGATTTTGGGGTGTCAGAATACACCAATTGCGACATGCTCTCCTTAACATGGTCGCCTCCCAATTCCAACCTCCCACCAAAAATGTGGGGGAACCGGGGAAGGCGAGACTGGGATATCCAAAGCCATCCAACCTTAACTTTTTAATATGCTGCTTAAGCTGGGTTACAGGACAGGACTCAGAGGAAAAAGCTGTCTACCCTCTTCTGCATACATGAACTCACAGATGCCTATGATTGGCTGGTGTCACTGTGATTGAAAGGTGAAAAAGAACACCATCTCTCCCATCCAGAAACCGTGATGTTCCTGGCTTTTTGTTTACTTTTTTATGAATTTACTTTATTAACTTATTTTGCAGACTTGCATTTTTTAAAGCTTATTTATATACGACTGAGAAGATGAGGGTTAAGGGACCAACAGAGACACTCGGAGGACCAACAGAGGCAGCTTGGTGGTACCAAGAACCTCCAACCTTCTGATCAGAGCAGGCTGCATTCATTCATTCATTTATTTATTTATTTTCTGAACTGCTTAATGATAATTAGGGTCACGGGGAGGCTGGCGCCCATCTACACTCTGCACCGTGGGGACAGCAGTGACAACCCGTTGATAGTGGGGCTTGAACCCCAGACCTTGGAATCAGTAATCCAGCACCCTACCACCGGGCCACCACTGCCCCAAGCCTTAACCACTTAATCACCACATTACTTGGAACTACACTACATATTTTGGATGTTTATTTAACATGTGAGTCAACTGGGCATCTAATGACAAGCAGTGAAACAGGAGAACTGCCAAGAGACAAGAAGAGACAAGAAATCAAAAAACGAGGCAATGTGCTTATTGGAGCAAGAATGGATAGAGAGAAATGACTGGAAAAAGAAACGAGACAGAAGAAATAAGGAGCAGTGAGGTAAGCGGCACCTCCGTCACCAATTACCCTTTCTCCATCTCGCCACATTCACCAATTATACCGGATTGACTAGGCATTGACTGGAGAGTGACCTGAGTGCCTGATTTACTGCCTGCTGGTGTGAAAGCAGCCAGACAGAGAGATAGAATCTGCACTGGTATTGAGAGGAAGCATCTAAATCAGACCTCACCCCGGTCCCTATTCCTCTCTCTCTCTCTCTCTCTCTCTCTCTCTCTCTCTCCTGCATTCATGCTAATCGTATCTCCTAGCTGTGCGCCTGGGTGATCAAACAGGCAGGTTGTGTTGCTGTAGGCTCTATATCTGCCTGATTTAAGAGTCATGCTGACACACAGGTCTGACACACAGGCCTCCTACCTTTACTGCCTCTCCACTCGCCCCATTCTCTACATTTCCTTAGGGAGATTTAAATGTGCTACCAGTTGGAGCGCTTTATCCCACTATACTATAAACCACTCTCTGACACTCTCGCTCTTGCTCGGTGAGTCGCTCTAGTCATGTCGCTCTCTCCCAGGTGCAATTTAAAAGCAACAAGCACAGGAAAGCGCACAAGCAAAGATCATCTCTGTGCTTTAATCTGAAATCTCTCACTGGAACAACAGCAACCAGGTGATAGAAGGGCACGCAAATTCACACACTGCAAATTCAATTGCTTTTTGTCAGAATTAAATTAAAATGCAAACTCAAGTTTCGTACAGAGCACCAACGTAGACAAGAAGTTCCTTTGTTGGTGGAAATGTACACAGTGCGTGCATGTACGGTCTAAAGAACAGCATTAATTCCACTCTGAGGCTGCCGTTGGCGCCTGGCAAAACATGTGACTCTGATTGGTTCATGAGTATCCTGGAACTTTGATACAATTTGATAGATCACAAAATCCAAATCTATATTTCTGACAGAAATCGACTCCAGGGGCTCCCAAGTGGCGCATCTACAAGGTGCGTGACTATCAACCAGGAGATTGCAAGTTCGAATCCAGGTTGATGCCGCAGCCATCCGTGACTGGGAGTAAATGGGAGCTAATTAACGGAGCTCTTATGGGAGGGAGGGATGGCAAACGCTCACTTCCCTGTCACTCACAGCGATCACCAGCCAGTCATGGGCTTCTGTGAGCTCATTCGTACAAGGGGGCGGGTAGAGATGTCCATCCGAGTGTTTTCGGTCACCGGCAAATACACACAGCAGTTCAAAAAGAGGCGGGTAGTAGTATTGCATGTCACGGAGGGGACATGTGAATGTGTATGCCCCTCCCTGGTTGGTGGTGGTCGAGTGATAGGGAAAGCAACATTTGACAGCTGTGAATTAAATATGACTAAAATTAGGGGTTAAAAAAGGGGGTGGGGATGGGGGGGGTTGTTGGGAGGGGGTACAGATATCGACTCCAGGAACCTCTAACTGAACTGCACACACAGTCAGGAGACGTGCAAAAGCTAATACTGACAGAAATCTCCCGACGCTGATGGTATCCTTACCTGACAGGACTGTCATTGTTATTAAGAGTGGGGAAAATCTGCATAAAGAAATATGGTGAAAGAATTGACAAGAGGAAAGAGAAGGAAATTAGGAATAGGGAAAAGGCAAAAAAAATATGGAAGAAATGAGAAAAGGAAAAGAAACAGAAGAAGAAAATAGACAAAAAGAAGCAAGAACCAAGAAAAGTCAGAAATTAAAATAGACTAAATATGAAGAGAAGAGAAGAGAAGAGAAGAGAAGAGAACAGAAGAGAACAGAAGAGAAGAAAAGAGATGTGAGAATATAAAAATGATTGTGAGAAAGTGAACAATAGAAGATACAAGATGAGAAAAGGAAAGGGACAAGAAAAAAACAAATGTTGACGGGAATAAGAAGAGACAATTAAAAGTGACTCAGTACAAAACTATGAGAAGAAAAGAACGTAAAGGGAGAGGAGAAAAAAGAAGAGAAGTGAAAAGAGAAGAGTGGGAGAGACAAGAAAAGAGGAGAAGAGGAGAGGAGAAAATAAAGAGGAGAGTGAGAGGAGAAAAGGAAGGAAGAAATGAAAGAGTAAAGAAGAGGAATGAAGAAAGAATAGAGAAGAGAGAAAAGGAAAGAAAAGAGAACAGATAAGAGGAGATGGAAGTAGAGGAGAGGAGAGAGAAGAAAAGAGCAGGAAAGAGAAGTGAGGGGAATAAAATAGCACAGAAGAGAAGAGAAAAGTAAAGTAAAGAAGAGATGAGAAGGGAAGAGACAAGAAATGAGAGAAGCGAAGTTGAGAAAAGAAGAGAAGAGAGGAGTAGAGAAGAGAAAAGAAGAGAAGATGAGAGGAGAAAAGAAGAGAAGGTAGAAAAAGAGAAGAGAGGAGAAGAGAAAACAAAAGAGGTGAGGCAAAAGAAGAGATGAGAGGAGAAAAGAAGAGAAGAGAGAAAAGAAGAGTCGAGAGGAGAAAAGAAGAGAGAAAAGAAGAGACAAGAGGAGAAAGAAGAGAAGAGAAGTAGAAAGGAGAGGAGAACAGAGGTGTACATGTTGATAAGCACTGACAAGGCTTCAGCTCTCAGCCCAATCAATTACATAAACAGATCCAGCGTGAGAGCTGAGGCCTGCTGTTTCACAGCTACAGACACTCAATTACATCTCCCATTTCTCTCTCTCTCTCTCTCTCTCTCTCTCTCTCTGTGTGTGTGTGTGTGTGTGTGTGTGTGTTATCAGCCCAGCTTGTCTTGCCTCTCTTGCCCTAAGCTGACGATGGCGGATCAGTAAAGGTGGTTAAACGAGTAAAGCGTGAACGATAAGGCAAAGCGTCCCGAATCTGTCTTTGTCCACGGCGGTGTGGTGGTGGAGTGGTGGAGGCGTCTCCTGGCCCGTCGCCGGACCGTTCCGAACATTATTCTAACAGTGCACGACATGGCTAATCCTCTTAAGCTGCCATCACAGCAAACACACTCTCCTCCCTCTGGTCATGAGTGTTCCATCAACTGCGTGTGTGTATATGTGTGACAGAGAGCAAGAGCGAGAGTTCATGAGTTGCTGTGTTTGTGTGTGTGTGTGTGTGTGTGTGTGTGTGTGTGTGGTAACAGAGATTAGTTGTCACGGCCAACTAGAGCCGAGGGAAATTTATCTGCGTGTGCATGTGCTAATGTTTTCTGATTACTAACCCATGAATATTAAAATGACTTGTTCGCTCTTGGATGAATCCGGCCGCTGCAGATTGAAAACGGAAATGTGGCCGATTGACGCCAGATTCTCGATTCCCTGCGTCTGCGTGTTCACCTGCTGTTTTTAATTCAGACGGCGTTATCTGCTATTTCCTGCTCCTGTACAGTAGCAACGAGTTTCTCTGATTTAGTTTGCGTTCGCTGGCAGACAGCGGCTTTTGAAATGGCGAGGATTCCGAGCGGTGTTCCTCACAAATCCAATCAGCATCAGGACGATTGCTTTATCATCTTTGAATGCGTCACTGCTGAGGACTGAAAATCAAAAAAAAAACAACAAAGCAACCTCACACACTGAGATTATTCTCACAAGAACAACAGCACAGCTGTAAAAATGGGCCGTAATGCTACTGTAATACTCTTTATTTCCTCTACATGTATTTAGAATCCTAATAAGAATATTCTAGTTGCTTTAACCGTCCAATCAGAGCTTACTCACCCACCCACTCACTCATTTGCCAAGCCGCTTAATCATACTAGGGTTGTGGGGAGGCTGGTGCCTATCTCAGCCATCACTGGGTGTAGGCAGGGTACCCCCTGAACCATTGCAGGGCTAATGCACACAGTCATTCACACTCACACTCACACCTAGGGGCAATTTGAAACAGCCAATTAGCCTAATGTGCATGCCTTTGGACTGTCGGTGGAAACTGGAGTACCCCGAGGAAACCCATGCATGCACAGGGAAAACATGCAAACTCACACAAAGCCTGGGACTCGAACCCAGGACCTTCTTGCTGTGAGGCGGACATGTTAACCGTGCAAACACAGAATACACACACATAGTTTGCACTGCGTAAGTTGAGTAGCATGCTCTGATTTCCTGGCAGTATCTGTTTGTCTTGCGAGGCAGCACCGTGTCTGAATTTTTCAGTGCGGCCGAAATCTAAAGCTCGGTGAACCTGGGTGAAAGAGAGTGAGAGGTGCCAGCAAGAAACTTCTTCAAAAGGAAAGACACAGAGCCATCTTCAAAGACATGGAACTCATAGACTTGTAGTTTATTCTCTCTCGATCTCTTGGTCTCTCTCTCTGTCACTATCTCTCTCTCTTTCTCTCTCTCTCTCTCTCACACACACACACACACACACACACACTTTTTTTTGCTTTTTCAGGCTGTGGCTAGAATGTAGTTAAAGAGACACTGACACACATACAGCCGCACAAATCTGTACCAAAAATCAACGTATGCAGGCGTGTTTAAAATACCTCAATTCACACATATCCACCTGCTTGATGGAGCAGCTGAGGTCTATCAGAGTATCTGAAAAACTGATGATTTATTTGCAAAAATCTGAAATTAACTCAGATGAAGCATCTTTTGTAACTTCGTGTACATCAACATTATATGAAGATTCTATCTGATCACCTGAGCTCAGATTGCTACTGCTAATGAAATGTTATCTTCATCTTTTTACTAGATTGTCATTATTGCTTTTTAAACATTTGCTGTTGTACACACAGTTCAGTAAGGGTAGTAAGCCAATGCTGTATACTAACACTGGATTTTTTTTCCCAGCATGCATGCACAATTTAAAAAGATATGAAACTAGCTGAATTGAATTGCAAGGTACCTCCACCAGGCACAGACTACAGTAATCCCCCTCTATATCGCGGTTCACCTATCGCACCCCTGCTCTATCACGTTTTTTTTTTTTTTTTTTTTTTTGGCCCCCCCTCGCAAATACTGGGATCTGGAAATACTGGAAATACTCGGAATCTGTAGTAAACTAATCACTAATATATTAATATATCACTAATATATGATATATATCATAACAAAGGATATGTATTTCAGCAGTTAGTACAAAGTCTCGTGTATCCCGAGATGAAAAATGAGACTTGGGAGGCTAAAATAGCCACACGATTGGATGAAGAAGGAGACTCAACCAATCAGAGCGTGCTTTTCATTCCCTTGGACGCTGATTGGCTGCTGCTAACACGGCGCCATCTCAGATAGAATGGTGAGAAGTATCTCGTCTTGCTCAGTTCCTTGTGTATCAATGTGCGATGTTTATCGTTTACGAGTGTTTCGTGTGAAGTTAAGTTTATTTTTAAGCTCCATGATGCCGCCCAAATGCCCTGCATCTTCTAAACCTTTGGGTAATGAGCCCAAGTGCCAGAGGAAGATTCTGCCATTCAGGAGAAGGTAAAATTCCTGAATATGTTTAAGGAAGGATGAAGTTACACCACCGTAGCCATTAATATTATTATGTATTTTATATACATTTTTATGCTTGCAAATGTGATTTGTTTGGTGTTCAGTTATGTTTTCAGTGTGTATAAAAAATGTGTTTAAATAAGTTTAAGTGTGTTTAAAGAGTGTGTGAGAAGTGTACTATAAAAAAAGATTATTTGTGGGATGGTCTTTCTATATTGCATATTTTTGCGAGGGGGGGTTTGGGCCGTAACCCCGGCGATAAACGGGGGGATCGCTGTATTATAACTTGGCGTAGTTATAAGAAAATGTCTCCCCCTAGTGGGCATCTGATGAAGATTTTGACACATATGACGCATTTTTCAGGTTTTTTTAAACCTGATTACATGTGCGAATCAAGTCCAAAATGTATTGGTATGTTACTTGTACCACACTTTTAGAATTATCTTGCCCACAAACATACAAACAGGTGAAAAAAAAATACCTCCTGCTGAAACTGCATTGGGGGGCAGTGGTGGCCCGGTGGTAAGGTGCTGGATTACTGATCCCAAGGTCGGGGGGGTTCAAGCTCCACTATCAACGGGTTGTCACTGCTGTTGCCCCCAGTGCAGCTAACTGGGTTATCAAAGGCCGGCCATGTCTCTCACTGTCTGTGGTGAGAGGCATGTAAAA